>JALLPI010001077.1:0-12229 GCA_036939935.1 Cyclotella atomus
AGAAAGCTGAAGTCAAGGGCTACAAGCTGATAAAATTTGTTTGTATTGGTTCCTACGTGGATTCTTAAAATATTTAGCTTAAAAGTTGAAAAAGTAGCCAGTGACGCAAAAATCGCGGAGGCGCAGCCTAGACGATAGCCTTGTACCTGTAATTGTCTTAGCATTAATTATCCCCAGTTCTCAAAAATCGCAGTTTGCATAATATTTCGCGGGGTAGTAGGTAGTAGGTAGCTCCTCATAGCTCTATCATGCGGTCCATTTGGAGTTGGGCGGGAACACCAGCTCATTTTGTCCACTTACTTGTTGCTTATTGACCATGATAAACGTCTGCCTTGTTCTCTTGGCAACATTGCTCCCACATGTAGATGCTCTGACATTGCAACGATCGCACCATGTCGTCCAAAATGCTGTGCGTTCCAAGAATCTCATTTTGCGACGTCTCGATGGCAGACACGTTCGAAGTTCACATAGCCGTCTCTTTGTTTCAGCTGCACCATTGAGCGATACTTCTCCATCAGATCAGGTAGAAACGCCCCAAAGCAATGGTTCATCCAACCATTACACTTCTGTAGTAGTGGGCGGTGGACCAGCTGGTCTACTAACAGCCATCATGCTGGCTCAATTGTCACCTGCTGCAAAATCTCGCATCTCCTCACAAAAACAACGCATTGTGATTTATGATCGTCTACCGCCACCGCCACCTCCGTCTGATTTAGCATACTCTGCTGATATTTCAAAGTATTATCTTTTAGGTCTTGGTCATCGTGGTCAGAAAGCATTGCGAAGATTTGATGTATGGAAAGATGTTGAGCAGGCCTCTGTTCCAGTGGTGGGGCGTAAGGATTGGAGCCCTGGCAAATCTGGTGAAGAAGATGGTGTGGTGCGATTGTCGAATGAAAAGTTGGTCGAGACTCGTGTTTTGGCAAGAGATAAGCTTGTGGGTACCCTGTTGGAGGTTATCAAGACTCGTTACAGTGATGTTATTGAGTTGAAACATGGATATCAGGTGGATCCTGTGAACTTTGGGAAGAATGGACCTGTAATCCTAGCAGTTTCCCGTTGCATTCCGATCAGTGCCGAAGAATGCAGCATCGATCAAGACAATATAACTCCAACTATCATCACGGCAGATTTTCTAATTGGTGCCGATGGAGCTGCTAGGACTATTGCAAATGCCATGGAGAAAAACGAAGCACATGAGAGACAGAAACAAAGCTTCATCGGCAGGCTGCTGTCAAAGAAGCCTCGTTTTCGCGTCAAAAGATTTGTTGACGATAACCAAAGAGTTTACAAGTCCATTCCAATTACGTTCCCGTCTCATTGGGCAAGCAATCTGAACTATTCAGCTCGATCAACTGGCAACCGTGCAGCTCTCGAGGCTCTCCCATCTGATGCAAAGGGTAACTACTGCGCATTGCTTCTATTACGTCCACATGATGAGCTTGCACGCGCTGAATGCGATCCTAAGATATTACGTGAGTTCTTTAACAAAGAGTATCCTCAATTCAGTCCACTGATTGGTGATGAAGTGATAGCAGATGTGGCAAAGAAGAGTGCTTCGGCTTTACCTGGGTTTCGTTTTGCAGGCCCTAGATTGAATGAAGGTGGAAAGTCTGTGATATTAGGAGATGCAATTCATACCGTGAAGCCCTAGTGAGTGCAACATTGCTTGCTTTCTCTGGTTGCACACTGCCATTCGACGCTCATGAACATCACACATTTTCAGCTATGGATTGGGTGCCAACACAGCTCTAGAAGACGTATCTATACTTTCAGATGCACTTGATTCGACTACTGATCTTTCTGATGCCGTTGAACAATTCTCAAGGCAACGTGCAGCTGATAGTAAAGCGCTGGTCACTCTTTCGCGTGGTATGGATAGACCGGGCAAACTTGGAACAATTCGATTCATCCTTCCTCTAATCCTTGACTCAATGTTTCATAAGATGGCTCCTAGACTCTTTGACCCGAGCATGTTTGGTATGTTCCAAATTGAAGGCATTGGATTCCGTGAAATACAATGGAGGAAGCGAAGGGATAGAGTTCTACAGGCACTAGTTATTGGTACTGGGCTTTCATTAATTGGGATGGGACTGAAGATGATAGTGAAATCTTTGGCCAAAGCTAGTGGTTTGAGTGATACAGTTGTCAGTTCAGGACTAGTTGGCTCATTGTTTATTCTCGGGGTGCTTCGTAATGCCACAAACAAGGCAACACAATGAGTATCTTCACAGTCTGATGCTACAATAGATGATCATAGTGAAACTTTGAATGAATGTCATTGCATTTGATTGAGGTTGATTCAATTCAATATCTTTACTAATGAGATGAACATCAATTGGCGTATTTTTATGTTCGCGCGTACAAGCTCGGTCCTCCTTCATTAAAAACATCATGTTTCAACAGCCCCCTCATCGAACTGATTCATACAGGCCAAGATCCTATCAGATGAAACGACACCTGAATCCCACAAGTTCATAAGGTGTAACAACAAATTGCTCCTCATTTCGCCCGATTTCAATTCATTGATATGTGTACGAATAAACTCTTGACACTTTCCCGGTATCTCCCTATCAGCAATAACGATATGGCTCTTAATGAACCGATTCCACATTTGCATAAATTTCTTCTCTCTATCTGAAATGTCTTCAAACTCCCCTATCATATCAGCACTCATTTTATGTAGCCATTCCTCGTCAGGCTCGTCGTCGGAATCAACACTATTCCAGTCCTCCAGAGAAAGATTCGTTCGAGAATGGTAGTACTGTCGCACTGGGACTTGGTCTGTGGGCAGATAGGATGAAATGACGGATGCCGGAGCATCATTGGTTTCCAATGCGAGGAGACGCCTTCGTCGAACAACTGGATCCATGGCTGCAGCATTCTTATGCAGACGTTGAAGGAAATTGATTGAAAAATCATTCGTTGCACTGGACTGTCTGCAACGAACAAATGTAAAGTCCAGTGGAGACTCAGTCTGAATTTCGGAGCTGCAGCCCAAGCTTTTCACCACAATGTGCAAGTCTTTTTCTTCATCCATTACAGCCTCAAAAGAAAAGCCATGTGCAAGCTTTTTCCAAGGGTAATACTCTGCCAACACTCCGTGGTAAATACCACAATGCCCTATCAACTCTTCGTCGTTTTTGCAGTTAAACGTGCAAAATGGGCACTTTCTATCAAGCCGTTTCTCGACAGCAGTGCATAGATGATTGCTCTCATTGATATACACGTAATGGAAGTAGACTGGGTGATTTGATCTCGTATTCCAGTTTGCAAGAGTTGAATGTGTAGGCTGGGTGGACTTCAAATGAGATGATTTGCGTTTTTTTGAGGCAGCTGGTTCATCACGAACATTACTCTTGAGCCTCTTTTCCATCTCCAACCAATATGCATGACTTGTGATATCAGAGCTTGGTGCTTCGCCAGCAACAATGTCACCGTTGACATTGGAAGTTTTGACCTCATCAGAAGTCATCTCTTGCCAACTAGCTTCGATTCGGTTCATAATAAACTCCTCATCATGATGCAGTGATGGATCGATTTCACTCAATACCATCTGACGAACTTGTGGGGATTGAATGTACAGTTCAAACGCTGGCAATGGTCTTGATCGAGACACGTCTTTAGAACTGATGGGAGGTTGTCCCCGCTTTGATTTGACTGGAGACTCCGCACGTATTTCTGGAGGAGAAAACCACCCATTAATTCTTTGCCGAATACTTCCCATTATACCAGTTGATACTTCTTCATCACGCTTTCGTTTAGATCTATTGGGTGATCCGATGCCAAAGCACTGGGAAATGACATCTGCAGTCTTGGTCGGCACACGTTTGATGGTGCGGCTGCGCCTGCGGCTGCGCCTGCGGCAAGAGATGTTGCGACCAGGCTTAAACGGACAGCTGGAAATGTTCCTCATTAAAAACGGCATGGTGTGGTATTGCTTGCGAGCCAACATTTCCTCTGGTGTGGATGACATGTTTGATGCGTTGTCTTCGTCGTTGGCATCTTCAGAGGATTTGGGCTGCAGTTCCCATTTCCACCAGAGATCGAGCCGCCTTGCCGTGTGCGCCGGTGACTCAATGAGGCTGGCGAAGTTAAACCTCGATTCGTCCGCTGCGACTTGCAGAGAGGTGTCGTCTTTGAGAGCCATGAGATGGGGAAGAGAGGCAGGCAGAGAGTTTGGTGGACTGTACTTATTTTCCAACCTAACAGGTATTCGTGTTGTAATATAACGTTGTTACCTTTGTTATGACGTGGCACTTAATCTTTCTCCCGCCCTGCCTCCGACTTTCTTCTCTTCGCTCTTCGCCCTTCATCCGTCCTTGCCATGATAGTCCTTGGACCTCACGTTGTCGCTCGGCCAGAGCCAGAAGAGAAGAATTATGACATCTCGCCAGAACATGATGGTATTACCGAACAACTACTCGATACTTTGAACGCAGTTGAAACTGATGTTTGTGCAGAAACTTTAGCATCAGACGCACTGTCGACACGATGGGAGGAAACTCGCATTGAAATTTCTCGGCTGCTGGGTTTCATTGGTGCCGCACCGCTTTCCCCACCTCTCTCTAACCATTTGAATACAATGTCAAAGCCTGGCACTGATGACGCAGGATCATGCTCTTACTTTGACACAACAACTGCGTTAGCAGCATCTCACATTGAGCTCATACAAACTCTAGACTTCTCGTTGGAAGTAATAAGGAAAGGTGCGAGTCTGAGATTAGGATTGGGGCCAATACATCCTGGGAATGAGAGGGTGATTGCACGTGCAGAAAAAGCATGGGCTGAACGTGAGCTAAGGCAAAATTTAGGTTTGGACAGCAATCACTTTCCCAGATTGACACTATCGAAGTCGAGACAAATTCTACGCCAGATAATGATTGATCTAGGTACTTCACTGAAGGTGATTTTGAGTCATCTAGTCAACAATATTGAAAGTGCACAATGGGACGAATTCATCGAGGATATGCAATATTACTCTCATCAAAATGCTCATGTGCTGACATTATCAACGCTTTCACTTTGGTTGAATGGATTGCGTGACCTGTTATCTTTTGTAATGTCAGAATTGCTTTCAGTATGCTCCGGCACACAAGGCAGACAGTTTGTTACCTTGCTTGAACAATCTGTACAGCTTGCAAACGAGAGAACACAATACTTGCAATCTGCATTCAATTTACTTTTATCTAATGATGGATTTCCGTCAGTCATGACATCAACAGCACAACTTTCTGATGATTCAACCAGTAGGGGCGCAATAAGCACCATTCAACAAGTGCAATCTACTCTCGAAGCAGCACAAGTTAGTCTATGGGCTTTGAACCAGTCATTCTTGGAAGGTCAAGACCAATCAACCGGTTCTCCAGCCGAAAATCCTAGAGTATGGCTATCTCAATTCAAAGAACTTTTATCTCAAACAGAATCATCTATGCATCTCTTTGAAAACGCGTTTCTTCCGGCTTCTATTGATGAAGACTTGCAAAACATTGAGGAGGAGTCAGCAACTGCAATATCAACCATCAACAATGTGCAAAGTACCGAGCTTATAAATGAAGAGCCACCAGAAGAACAAGAAGTGCAAGATACTGTGATAAATAGACACAGTGTATCTGCTAACGAGCACGCTGATAAAACCTGGATCTTTTCTGCTAGTGGACAACAGTCATCTATCAGGAGAAAAAGAAGTGAGCACGAGCCTAGAGCAGCTTCACGCTCATCTGAAATGTTTGAACAAGCATTACTTATGCGTGATCTTGAGAAGCGACTATGTACTATCAGATTGGCGAAAGAGCATGAAGCTGTAAGGTTGGATGCAAACAAAGATGATGGCGGTGACTTGAATGCGAAGGAGATGCGGTCAGTTCCTCTCTTCTTGGGTGTACAAGGTTCTCTTTTGTCTGAGCTTTCAAGTGCTTTAAACGGTGGCAAAGATGAAGATTTCTGCAACGAAGGAGATGTAAAGTTCAAGTAGACAGTTACCATATCACTATTAGAACTTTAGTGCTATAATTAATTGGTTGGCCCCCCTCCCCCTCCTCTTTAATGCTGTACAGTAGATACCTCTTTCAAGCAACTATCAAACTAGGATCAAACTCCACATCCAATGTATCAACCAATAGATCCAACAAATCCTCATCATCTACTATATTAGATCCTCCCCCCTCCTCATCAGAAACAGTTCCATCCACAGCACTTTCCTCAACCGACACAACGTCGGGAGCAGTACCATCTGAATCTTCACCCATCTCCTCATCGCAATCTTGTCCATCCGAAACAGTGCACACAGTATTCCCAGTTGTAGGGATGGCAGGAGCACGAGTGTCCTCAATCTCCAAAATGTACGAAGTAGCATCTACCTTCGAGTTCGAATCCAAAGTAAGCGCACCAGTCTTCACTGCGGGAAGAAGTTGGTTAAATGTCCAAGAGAGGGAAGCAGTTCCCTTCTAAAGACGGCGTGATGTTGAACACATCACAAATGATCCATATAATGACTATGCTTGTCGTGAGATCGTTAAGTGCTCTTGGGATTCGAACGAGGATGATGATGGAACGTACAATGTCTTGAGAGAGGCTACTGCGGCAGCTGCTTCCATGTCTTGACTTGGGACCGGGAGGGGTGTGCATTCTTCTGTTGGGGAGGACAAGAGGGGAGGGAAGAGAGGAAGTTGAAGTGTATCTTGATGGGTGATGGATCCCGAAGGACTGTTGGGATGACTTGTTGGAGGAGTGATCTGTTCGGAAGAGGCACTGAAACTAGTACAACGCTCCCCCAACTTCTGTTCCGCAGAGGCAGTAAGCATCGCAATCTGTCGTTCCATCGCCTCCATCTTGGACTGCATCGCCTGACACAGCGACTTGTACTGGGTCAACTCCCCCTCGAGCTGCTCGATCCTCGCCTTGGTTTTATTACGGGAATCTGCCGCCGATTGACGGTTGCGTTCGCGACGCTGCTCCTTGCGCCATGCGGCGAGTTCCTCGCGTGTCATGGTGGGTTTGGGGGGGGCGTAGTAATTCTGGGGGAGGCCGGCGAGGGGAGATTTTTTGACGGAACGGGAAGAGGAGCCGTCGTTGGAGTCGGCCAGCTTGCGTTTCTTGGGGGCAGGAGCTTTGGGAGCCATGGCGGTTTGCAGGGGGAGAGAGATCGAGGGGGTGTAGAGTGTAGACGTTGTGGTGGTGTTGGAAGAAGAGAGAGCAGTTTGAGATTCGGAACAATGAAAATGCGACGGCTGAAGGCAGCCGGCGAAAATTCCACGCGGAAAGACAAATGGGATTCCTTGGAGATGGGTCCCAACACATCAATCAATCAATTCCCAGCTCCCTTCATCTCAACAAACCTCACGCGCTCCATCTTCGTGAAATGAGGCCACAAAAAGCTGCTACATGAAGCTGTTTGACGCTCACAACCATATTCATCTAGGTCCTCGCGGCCTAGCTCCGCTTCTTGAAACACTGGCTTTGGAGCATAGCAATCTCCACACAACCTCACAAGTATATCCCGTTGCAGCTTTTGCCGGAGCTGCAATCATGTCAACACACTCACGAGATTATCCGCACGTCGAATCAGTTGTATCCGATTTAAGACAGAAGAACTACAAAGCAGTACCATGTTATGGAATCCATCCATGGTTCTTGAACGATGTTTTGACCGATCCAGAATCAACACGAATTTTGGAGAATGGAGATGAAGTATGGCTGCATGATTTGAAGCAAAGATTAATACAACAACCTGATGCTATAGTAGGTGAAATTGGACTCGATGGTGCAAGATGGAAAGAGTTACAAGAGAACAACACAAATGATGTCGATGATGAAAACGGTGCAGGCAATGACAACTATAAATCCATTTGGGAGCGCAAACGAGTGTTGGCATGTCCGATGCATCTACAAAAAGATGCATTTGTCAAGCAGCTTCTCCTTGCGACAGAACTGAAACGTCCCGTGAGCATTCATGTAGTACGAGCATGGGGCGAACTATTCGATTCATTACACGAAGTACGAGAGATTGCGAAGCAAATGATTGAGCAATTTCAAGCAATGGAATCAGAAAAGACAGACAATACACTACTTTACAAACATAAGAAACCAACGAGAATAAAAGAGGCTTTGCTGCCACCCAAAATGTATTTTCACGCATTCTCCGGAAAGGCTGGTGTAGTGCCATCTCTTCTAGCTGCATGTGCCAAAGGAAACATTGATCCAAACTCGGATGTATACTTTGGATTTGCCCCGGCCATACCCAATTTCTACGCCCCTAAAACACCCAGTATAATGAGAGGAATTGGATTGCGTAGATTGCTTTTAGAGACTGATTTGGAGGATGCGACTTGTGCATGGGATGATTTAATACGCTGTCTGGAAGGGATTGCAGATGCATTAGATGTTGATGTGACTGAGGTTGCAGATGAAACATACAGGAATGCTCAATGTTTCTATTTTAATAACAACTTTTAACCTGGCAACTGCCGAGATTATACACAAGTGCTGCAACTGGACTGATAAAAGATTGCTTGAGTCAAATCTTCTCTTCTTCATCTTAGTCCAATTTAAATAGAGGTAACGCAATAATGAAAATCATAATATCACCTTTAAAATCACGTGAAGCAAAAACCTCGCCCATCTCTTCTCGACATCAGCCATCAACTCTGTACATCTCAAAATATTGTATCATGGTTTCTCTAAAAATAACAGCAGCCGCAGCCATTCTGCTGGATCTGCCTATTATGACTGGTGCCTTTTCAATCCAAGGCAATGATGGGGCGGTCGAGTCATCATCGAGACGTTCTTTCCTTCTATCGACGGTTGCTGCTGCTACTTTTGCATCAACTGTTATGCCCTCACCTAGTCTTGCAGCTGCAGACTGCTTCAGTGATTGCTTGAAGGTTAGATCCTTTTGATTGCATCCTCTATGCTATGAAATTTGTGCATAATTCTATTACTCACATACATGATGGTTGCACAGAATTGCAAGTTGATTGCACCTAAGGTGAAAGAGTCTATAAATGAATCACAGATACTTGATGTTGTAATCAAGCTAATAAATTTTACGATCACACATTGAAGGATCCGCAATACTGCACAAGCCAATGCCAAGACTATTGTGCGCAAGATGACCGCACGGATGGATTGTCTGGAAGCACTAGCTCAAGTGGTGGTGAGATGGGAATTCTTGGTACTAGCACAGTTGTAAAGGGAGAAGACAAACCTCCTCAAATTAAAATCCCTGGACTCGATTTTACCTCTGACAAAGGGAAAAAGTTGATTGGATATTAGATATTAGATTGTGATGGAGCTACAAACGGTAATACTTGCAATCGAACTTTGGACATCATGTTGGTTTATCAACATCGCATCTTAAAAGGACAAAAAAGAAACATGACCTACTTATACTAACATCTATACTGACCTTGGGCTAGAAATGATTCTTTACAAAAGCCACCAATTGATCTTTTGTCAGCGCACCTTCTACTCTATCAACCTCTTTACTAACATCTCCTCCATCAAACAAAATGACTGATGGAAGTCCGGCAACTTTCAATGCACTTGCAATTCTAGGAAACTTATCACTATCTAACTTTACTACTCTCACATCTGAGCCGAATTCTTTCGCTGCCTCCTTGAAATGAGGAACCATGAATTGGCAGGGTCCGCACCTAAATCATACTGATGAGTATCAAAACACAATTTACACAAGTTCACATTGTCGATTTGCTTACCATGTCGCATAAACATCAAGTAATAGCGGCGAATGGGATGTGGGTTTTGAATCTTCAGGAACTGGTGTGACCATACCTCTGCTAAGGTCAGAATCGAGCCATCCCAATTCTTTCATCAATTCATCTTCGTTTGCATCGCACACTTCACCAACAAGAACTTGCCCACTCCTACTAAAATTTTGGGATCGTAAGAAACGATCTTCCATAGCATCACATAAAGCTTTGACCAGTTCTTCTTTTTCTATCATCGTACCCCACCTCACATTATATTTAGATAACTGCTCCCTTAACGATTTGACTCGTTGAGTTCGTAATTCAGTCAGAGTGGCCTCTCTGTCAAAAGAATCAGTAGAAACAGTAGATTGTCGGGGTTCTTTAGACTTAGAAACACTTTTTGATGGAGTAGTCGCTTCTGTTTCAGGCTGGTCTTTATCTTTTGACATTTGGACTGGACCATTTGCTCTTGCTTCTAAGAGACGTTTTGTCAAGCTATCCCTGTCGAAACAATCATCAAATGATACTTTTCGTTGCTTCAATTCGGATTGAATTTCGTGTAACCTCATTTCAGCAGGTTCTTGTGATGATGCAGAGTCAGACAAAGCTAACAACAGCTTCATACGACGAACATTGAAGCATGATGTTCTGACAGCAAGAAAAGCTTCGACTTTAAACACCAACGAACATAAGAATGCCACCAGGAGAATGCGCAGCGAACACATAGAAGCGCTCATCGTACTTTACAACAGTAGACGAATAATGGTTCGGTTGTTTGGATTGTCGATCTCGATGAATGTGTATAGATGCATGCAGATGGGTGTGATGAGTGCGGATGGATGGGGTGGCGGTGGCGACGGGCTGCGCTGCGACGAGTTTGGATTTGGGGGGCCACGCCCCAATGCGCTGGGGTTGAATGATAAAAGTGAAATTAGGTGAAAGTGTGGTCTGTCTCTCATGGAGTCGCTTCAGTTTTAGATGAACCAAGGGAACGCACAGACAGTTCTTGGACTTCACTGAGGTTAAATCATGTTTTGGGTGTTCTGTGTTCTTGCTCCACAAACACAGTTCTCTGACTTCACCGAGGTTAAATCAATAGTATTTTGATGCAAAATAATTCATTAATGTGTTTCATAGCCTCTCAGACCATATGCATCATCATTATCATCATGGGGATAATCGTAAGCAGATCGATGAGTGCGTTAGACATGTCTCAGAGCTTGTGTTCAGTCACAAGGTGAGCTGCTTACTGCTTACGCTATCTACATGATACTCATACTGTTACTGTCTTCATTTCAATCTGAACTTTCTATCACACTATTTAACCATTGATGGGGTTACTTCATTTGCAAGAGATGAGAGAATCACATAGTTATCTCTCTAGAGTGTGTTTTTTGCTGCAGAGCACCACAGAAATTTCTTAGTAAGCCTTATATTTAATCTGTCCAAAAAGAACCAAATTTTCTAATGCTCATATTAAGATGAACATTATTTCTACAAACTTCCTTTCTCTTGCATTGAATCTCTTAAGCCCTTGTGTGCATGTCGATGTACAACTCGTAGGGGTTTGTGCTGTAATAAAGCTCCTAGCGAGAACCCATCTAGCGAGAACCCATTGAGAAACCCCTCAACCTATAAATGACATCAGCAATCGGTTGTAATAGCATGGATTCAAATTTAACATGAACATTAACATTAACATTATAAGCTTAAAGTAAGCAGTCCTTTTATTGTGAACTCATGACCGCTGGGTGCGCTGCCATCATCTTAGCAGTAAGCAGTAAGATAAATCTGAGCCAAAAGCTGATTTCTTATTCTGAGGGCAATGCAGATCCATCAAGTGCTGCTGCAGTTTAGGTGCATCAAAAGATATTACAATGTGCTACTGCCATCTCATAATCCATTTGGCCATGGACAAGCAACTTGTTACTTCAGAGGCTGGAGAAAATCATCTTAGCAGTAGATAACTCAAAATCTGAGCCAAAAGTTGACTACTCAAGACAATGTGGACCCATCAAATGCTGCTGCACTGCTTCATGCACTCCATTTAGATCTAACAATAACAAAGGATATTACAATGTACTACTGTCATCTCATAGTCCACGTGCCATGAACAAACAGCTTTTTGCTGCAGAGCGCAGAGCGACATAATCAGAACTGTGCATACTGTCAGACACAGCATCACATGGGAACTGGAGAGACACAACACTGCCTCAAGAAAACTATGACTTTGTATGAAGCAAGTAGTCAGCTTATGGCTCAGATTTTGAGTATTGCTGCTACAAATAGGGGCTAACACATTTATGTCTTTCATATGTACCCATGAGTTTTTGGAGACACCCTCACCCTCACGCTCTTCAGGTATCTTAATTGACAAGTGACAGCATAGAATCGACCCTTCTGCTGCTAATAACTCATCAATAGTTGCAAACCCCTTAAAATTAATGAATGCAACATGTTGAATTAGGGGGTCCAGCCCAAATAAGAATCAGCCCGAATCACGAGTTCCAGAAAATCGC
>JALLPI010001078.1:0-12204 GCA_036939935.1 Cyclotella atomus
TGATGGATCTCAGGCTCTACCGGAGCATTTGCTGTAGAACTTCTACCAGTTGTCGCGATGGTAGTTTCGAGTGTGTATGGCCATTCAGATGTTGATGAGACTCCCCTCTTCCACTGATTTGCAATGGCGAAATCCCATGGTTGAGGGGGTAGCTCGGGTGAAGCCCCGAAGGGCCGTAGAACCACGGAGGAGCTAGTAGAAGATACTGTAATTGTTAGGCCGAATCATCAGTTCGAGAAACTGAGTTTGTGCCATTTGAAACTCCGAAAGCAACTGCACCACAAGATCCAATTCCATTAGATAGGAAAACTGTAATGGCTGCAAGCCCATCATTTGCAGACGAGTCTGAAGTTGTGCCATCTGAAGCTTCGGTGGCTGAAGAAGCTAATGAGTGTGATGTCGGAGCAACTGTGCCTCAAAATCTGAATCAACCACTTACAGAAACAGAGATTGTACCATTTGGAATTCTTGGTGAGTCGACGATTGGAGAAGGTAGCAAGACTCAAGATCCAAATGACGAGTGTAATATCAATATCAATGAACCAGAGCACACGTTGGATGGTAAGGTGAATTCCAGATAAAAGATTTACTACTACAAAAAGTGATGCAGATGCAGATCAATTGGCGGCTGCTGCTGGTGGTGGCGGTGGTCCAGCAATTGTTCAGCAACACAATGGTGATGCTAATGGCACCACAGATATGGATGATGAGGAAATGTTTGAGATGCTTCTTGCAGGCTAGAGGCTAGATATTTGCAATTAGTACAAATAAGTGTTAGTTTTACTGAATGAATGAGCAGCGAATCAAGAAAATCAATTCCTTGAGTAGCGAATTCACTGGTGTGCTTTGAACCACAGAGTACTGCAATTTTAACAATGCCTTTTATAGAACAATGACCAACTGCATTGTGATGTGATCAATGCAATTTTTGTGTTATCAATTCTAGACAATGTATGGTCATACTCTAGCATTTATAACTAGTATTACCACGTCTCTCAATCAAAAGATAACTTCATAAACAATCATCACCTCTATAAATAGCTACACCATAACCCATCGTTCTCATTCTTTCTATTGTATATTGTACTTCAAACAACTTCGAAGTATCAAAAAGAATGAACAGGACGCGACTAATCTCACACCAAAGGGTTATTAGCCAATTTTGCTTCGCACAGGTGAATTATTGTAATTGAAAGTTTTTATGATGCTATATCGAGAAACTTGGACTCAACAGTAGTTGCTTCTAGAGTTTACTGTTGCTGCATTTGTTACATGTCTTGTGACTGCAGCAATGAAGCAATGAGGACCTTGAGTCAAAGAATCTAGAGAAGGAGTGTAAAGTTCTCTTTATTTGCATGTAAGGGGCTTGAGCATCAATTCCTGTGTAATCTCTCCTCATCATAGTTGATTGTTGCGTCTGTGTTTCCCTTTGATTCATAATGTTAGAAAGTTGATTTTTGAATTGTTCTCATTGTTTTACTGCCTGCAGATTAGATGTTGTGTTGGATTGTTTTGGGGGATGCAATCTGTTGTGTGTGGTCAAGATCGCTCCAGCTTGTGAAGATCGCACTCCAGAGCAATTTGCTGCCTCCCTGGCTAACCACTGCCTCTACTATTTCTTCTGCGGCGGCTGCGCTCATCTCTGCCTCGACAACATAACAAGGTGAAAGGAGGCGGCCAGGGCTGCGCATCCACCTGTGGTAAAAGAGAAAACATGGTTAAGGTTGGTTGAAAGCACAACATCATCTCTTCGTCGCTTTGGTGCAGTGTTAGGTTGAAGGTGGTTGGTTGTGAGCTGTCTGCTCGTGGGCATCTAGGGGCTAACCACCGGGCGTGAAAAGGACCCCTGTCAAAAGTCCCAGTAGACTATCAAATACACTTGTGAATGACGTTTCCCTATGGTTTCACAAGATCCTAATCGTAAAAACTCCAAAGGCTTAACTACGAAGCAGCCACTCTGGTGGTGTAGATAGGAACAACACTCACAAATCGCTTTGGCGGGGCATTGTGACTGCGATATGGTATGCCCCGAGATCGGAGAATGTCCCAATAACCGAATGACTTCCCCAATCCAATTTCACCCACAGAAAGTCTTCTTGTGTCTGTGGGTGTCCACAATTTTATGAAAGCGTACAGGACCTTTTGGATTCACGTTCAAAATGCCTGAATTGACATAAGAGTGACCGGTGACCAAAGAGTGACACCTCTAATGACAGATGCGAAGTCCTCTTTCACGTGTTGTTATCGTGGAAAAAAATGAAGGAAGTCTTCCCCCTTTGCTTGGGCTTCTTCTTCCTTTGCAAACCAACCAAACCGGGTTCATAAGTTTGTGTCTGCATCGACGGCGTAAAGGAGGTTGTCCTACCACACTCCTCTATTGGTTGTCTCGATCTCATAAATTCAATTGATCATCCAGTCAAAACAACCTCATTCAGTCTGTTGATACAACACGAAACTTACCATGACGATTCATCAAATCAACGACACTACTCCAAGCTGCATCGTGCTGGCTACATCTCATCAACTACCGGCTCATTTGCAGCAAGAAGACGACAGTAACAATTCAACTGCACCATCTCTGGCATTTGCACTCAAACCAGCCTGCCGTCGCCATCGTCAATTCCTCCCCGAACACGATGAATGCACGCATGAACCGCTCAAGGGATACGATCACACCGTTATGGACACCTCGTGTGGTTCAAGTAATGATAATGATAGTTACAGCAGCCCCGAAATGGTCTCGGCGGTAAAACAACGAGGTGGCGGCTCCTGGCTCTTGGGCTTTGCTCGCCTGCATCATCACGGTAGTCATCACTCAAGTGAAGTAGAAGCAGAGGTAACATCCACCGTACCGGGATTGGTCCGCTCCACTTCAAGTTCCTCCCTCGAAAGCAGCTCCTCTGACGATTGTGCCTCCACCACTTCCTCCTCCTCCTCCTCATCAATCAAGAAAAAGGGCGTATCCTTCAACGAATCAGTAACATCGCATCACATCCCCCATTCCTCCACCTACACACCGGCACAACGCCGTCGCATGTATTCCTCCAGCTTGGACGTGCGACAGAATAAAATCCGTAACAAGAAGGAATATCGATATGATGGGTATGATTGGAGGAATTGTACGGAGGAGTGGGAGATGAGTGTTTGTATGGTTACTGGTGAATTGGTCCATCCTGTTCATTCTTTTTGAAATTTGAATTACAAGGTTAGAAAGAAAGAATGGTGGGCTGTGGTATGTGGCTATATAGAGAATGTTGGCTGTTTATGAAGTGCTTTTGATAGAGACTTTGTAACATTAGTTATAATGCTAGAGAGAGAATTGTCAGTTGAAATTAAAAAGTGCTTGGTATTTCATCATTAGTATGTTGTCATTATGGTAGTAAGGGCCCATGAACAAACTCAGTTTCTGTAGATAACTGAAAGGTTTTATTTCTACGTTCGTTGGCATTTTTCAGGAACACACATTCTGATAATATCTAGTTTGATGCGGTCAATTATGATATATATCATTGAAACATATAGAACCTACATTACTTCGGTATGTGAGGAGTATCATACATGAGTATTATCTAGCCTTGGGGTTGAAGTGAAAGGAGAAATTGGACTCACCCACTCTCCAACTAGGCAAAGCCTCATTCATAAACTGAAGCCTTGCAGCACAAGTGTACCAGTACCAGGGCACTGTGCATGGATGAAAGCAAGCAGCTAACACTATCAGTCTGTGATGTCTGCCGTTGCAGCTACTGCACATAATATCTTTTCAGATATTATTCATTGATAATGCCGTTTGTGTCATTAATAAATGTCTTACTTGGTCCTAGCTGCAGGCCATCACCCAATTTGCTTTCACACATAGATTTCAGACAATCTTGTTTTGAACCAGATACCAGATTTAACGCTGTCATATCTCCTGGCATGAAAGCACCAATGTCTGTAGTGCAAAGAAAAATAAGCTGAAATTCATGGAGAAGGAAGTTTGATGTGTCTGACATCTATGGACAAATAGGCATTGGTACAAATTGGTATTAGAATTACATATCAAACTGACTTCTTTTATATCATTGGATTCTTTTATATCATTGGATTGTGTGAGCACTGAGCGCTCATATCTGGAATTTTTGCCACTCATTATCTATGTAGGTGCAGGAACGCATCAATTATCATGGCACTTGTTCTTGTTATAGTTAAATTAAATTTAAATCAGTAGTTACTTATGATGTGATTCAACAAGTTGACAACATCGCTCACAAAAACTCATCCTACAAAAGTGTCAAACCGCAAAAGTAGAAGATAAAATGTAGGAATTGGTATGCAGAGGTTGAGCACCTGCTCACAACTCACTGGCAGAAAATTACCCTAGGCCTAGGACTCAGACGATTTTAAATGAATGTCATCTATCATTCTTGCAGTTGCAGGTAGCTAAGCATTATAACAATGATATCAATTGGCAACTGTCAATCAGTGCACAAGCAACAATTTAGAGGGCTAATCTAATCTGTTGCTCATTGTAAAAGAAAGCGGCTTATGCTGCATCATAGTAGCATCATCTTACTAGTAGTATGGTAATAGTCCAAACAAGAAGACAGACGATGTGAGAGGATGCAAAAATGCAAGAGGTTATCAAGGGTTAAACCAAGACATGCCTTCTCTAAAGAAGGGAGGTCTTGGTAAGTCGCCAATTTTTCCTGAGAGAAAATACAGGACCCTCCTCACACATAGAAACCAGAAAGTTGAGAGTGAACAGAAATTTGTGGCTGAATTGACAGGTATTTGAGTTAAAATGGTTCTTCCTCTCGGCTTGAGTTGATTTACCCACAAGACCAACTGTGGTTGCAAATCATAGAACATCTTAGGTACAAAACCAAACTGTCGATGGCACCATTGATCCAAAATCAAGACCATCTTAAGAGTGGATGGCATGTAGCCCTGGTGGGTTCAAATGATGGAGCTTAAATATCTCTACAAATCAATTACAGCAGATAAATCTCAAATATGTGATAGTATGTCAAGGGAATCTCTTGCATGCAAATTGAACGGAGCTTGTCGTCGAACAACTTGCTGTCGCATACAGTCTCGTGCAATGATGCAAAAGGCAACGTCAGGAGCCACAGCCATGACCTAAATATGTACCGCCCCGTGAGTTTAAGTACGGACGGTGGACGCAAAACTGCTACAAGAGAAAAGAAGTCTGGGCCAATAAATGATTTGGCCGGCTCGCAAAACCGCATCGCGAGAGAAGAAGGCTGGTTCAATTAATGATGATTCTGCTGGCTTGGATATCTCACCAGATGACGTGAATGCCATAACCAAGGTTGCAGATTGGTTCAAGAATAGTCTACACTTGCAACCTCCCAAGATGCCATTTTATGGCCTTCAAGCACCAGCATTGAGCACAACCTTGAACGATGAGACTCTTGAATTGGCAGAATCTTTGCCTGCTCATTGTTCCCATCACAGATCCTCTTCACTTCCATCCCAGACGGATCTCGAGATGATGTGGAAGACCGGCCAGAGCAACACCCTATCTCCTCCAGTCAAACAACGTAAGGAGCACGGGCATTCTCAAGAATTTCGCCGAAAAAATTTGACACCATCCCGGATATGATTTCATCTTTCTCAAATCAAACACCGCCACGATCTAAGCTATTGCTCTGCAAGAAATATAAGCCTCAACACCGTTCACCTCAAGTTAATCAAACTGTAGCTAGCATTATGAACCACCCAAGTACTCACCACGAGTATCATTGAACCTCTATGCAGAAATAGACGAAGATCATGTCCGTAGAAGCAAAGCTGTGCGTAACCGTGCCCAATCCATGCCACCTCTTGGACCTCTACCAGACTTATTTTGAAAGACACATTCAACCACTACTGCATCGTGTACTTCCAGCAATTCTAATTGCAATTCGGATGCATGGATTCCTAAAAGTGTCGAGTTTCAGCGTAATGCGGAGGTTTATTACAGATTGATAAAGAAATCTATCAACCAACTTATCAGCGAGTATTTGGTTGATGATGATACAATGTAATATTATAGAGTTATATGTCTAATGATTAATGCGCAAAATGCTAGCTGTATCGTCCCTTGAATGATATGGTTAATAACTTTTAATAATCAACCTATCACGTCCTGATTAAATAGTCATCTTAACACAAGTTTCTCAACTGATAACACTACTTTATCGCACGACTTTAAGACCTCTAGCAGTCCATAGAATTTGTAAACAACTCTTTCAAAATATTCTCTAAATCAGCAAATGAATCACCCAAATGGCCAAAGATACACCAATCATTATACTTCTGCAGTACATGCAATGGAATCTCTCCAGCTGCTTTGGCATCATCCATCATTTCTTTGTCAAGTATGGTACTGCCAACGAAAATAGTAGAGATGCACAATTTGCAAATGCCGAGCGTTTGTCGTATAAACTTTGCCCATGTAGACAGTGGAATAAAAAATTGGCTGCCATCAAGTTATATTGTCCTACATGGGTGCATAGAGAATCTGCCTTGGTGCTATCTGCAACCAGCTTGTTTACAGGCGGTGCAGTAGCAGTCTTACTACTTTTTTACGAAGTTAAAATACTCTTCTCGCATACATTCAAACTGTTTGGATTCAAATCCATCAATGTGATTGAATTGCATTTGCTAGATACGTCTTCGGATAGGAATAAACCAGTGCTTACACCAATTTCCACGTGTTTGGTACTAATGATTGATTTTGATTTATACAGAGTATGAATAACAGATTCGGAGATGCGCCATAGGAATGGTGAGTTGAAGCCCCAAACTAGTGTATCATCTGAGAAAATACAACAATGCAGTACAAGACGATACATGGGCGTGAGAATGAGAATGTACCAAACCAGTCCATAATACAATGTAGAAGAAGCAATTTCATTTCCATACTTTACAGCTTCCTTCATTAAATATACTGATCGTTTGATAGAGCCTCGGATTTACTTGTTACATCGTCTTTAGTTGCCATCTCTTGAACCAGCGATGAAAGCGAAACTGGAAAAGAGGATGATTGTGATGTCATTTTAGTATAAAGGTTTGAGATGGAAGATGGCGGTGCTCGGATTAGTTTGGGCAGACTCATGATTCGATTGATACTTTTGATTTCTTGGTGATTTTTGCTTCATGAGCAACTTGATCCAAATCCAAGACAATGAGCCCATAGCCATTGGCCAAGGGCGATCAACCAAGATCCACTGGTATTACCTAATAGGGTCTTGTGTCTCTCTATTTGTAGCTGCGGTATCTACCTGTAATGCTTCTAGCATTTTTCAATCAATAGGTAGAAGAGTTAGGCACGCCATTAGTATACTCCAAGGAGTAACTAGGTTGAATAACTCCTGTGGTATCAGACCCACTGTAACAGTAATGATAGATATTAAACAGTTTCATCTTAACAATACAAATGCTGAGCAGAGGGCTCAATTGTGATCTAATCAAGCTATGTTTAGTATGCTCAGTAACATGGCAACCTTGGTTGCTAAACAGAAGTCATTAGCTTCTATACTTTGCTACATGATAGCATGTTTTAATTATAGCACAAGCTTCTGCTTCTGTTTTCTATTTCTAGTAGTTGCAGTGGACAAATACCGTATAATGCGGTGTATAAGAACAACGGTTTATAAGAACATTCTACCCCTGGGTATCCGGGTATCCGGGTATCTTTATGTTCCAATTATGCCCAATGATTGACCAGCCCACCAGTGGATTCATCTTGACGAGGCGATTTCAACCGTGTTTTCAGTTAGCTATAATTCTTAAGCAGTTTAGATCTACATAACGGTAAAGATCGGTATTGTGGCGTAGTTTTGGGTATCTTTGTACATTTGGGTGTTCTTATACACCGCATTATACCGTAGCTGATATCACCAAAAAAGTGTTGAGAGAATTATTGTCTATCTAATTTGATCAGTTTTTGGAACAAACCAACACATCATCTGCGAATCATAAAAATGGTGAGGAGAATTCATTTGATTCGGGCCTACCAACAACCATCTATTAGCACCACACATATATCAATCAAAACAGATTTGTGGGCAAGCAGGAGAACAAAAGACTGCAAATGGCGAAAACACAACAAACAGCCTAAATGGTGAAACTAATTGATAACTAGTCACATTCAACTTCAACTCTGACTACCATTGTTGTAACAGTACTGCCATAGCAAAATCCTTTTTGCTGTGGCTAAAACTATAAAACCCTTGATAAGGTCAAAATCTGGCTCAGGCGGTTTGAAATTTCAAATCATCAAAGTCAGGCTGGTCAAATTCAATTCAAATTTGAAACCAGATCCCGACACTGCCCAGGCAGAAACCTTGAAAAGTATTGGTCTGGGCAGTGTTTTTCCGGAGCAGTATTTAATCAAGCACTGGACTAAGCATAAGACACAGGGATAGCATATCAGCAAACAATCAAACAGAAAAGGAACAGGGATTAATTGTACTAGAAGAGTTAAATAAATTATTGATCTTTCAACCTTGAGTGAGCTTTTAGTATACATAGTGCTACTTATAGTTGTCTGTTTTCAAAGCTGAAAGCTGTTCTCATTCTCAGTTTCCAATCTGCCCGAGATTGAACTTTCAGCAGTTTCTATTTCCAGAGGTGTGTCGAGAACATATTAGCATGTGAGGTTTAGACAAGAAAGTAAAAATGAATTCTTCATCATTACAATGATCCCTACCAGAGTGCCCCCTGTCAAGAAGTGGACATTATGAAATTGATTTTGTAACAAAGGGGTAAAGATGACAAAAATCTGATAAGAGATATAAGACCAAGATCAAGGGACGCACACGGAGTGTCTTTTCCTAGTTTACAGAAATAATGGATCAATCGTTCTATAGTTGAAGAAGGGTCATTTACAATATTTCTTGATCTTGATCTCTAGGAACACAACCTTTTGGCGTGCCTTTGCCTGTCACATCGCCAATTCTGTCAGAAAGACTCACCCCCCTGCCGCCGATTTGTGAAAACAAGGTGCACCGATTCGAAAGAAGAAGGCATTATTATTATTTGTGATCAATACGATAATTGCTTGTCTATCAGCCATCGCAGCGCCGCTGCTGCCCTAAATTTGCAATACATCAAGATCACACTGCGATAAACCATACATCATGTCGGGAGTCAGGAGGCACACTGTTCGATTTGACCACGGAGTCTCTGGCGTGAGCACACGTGTCATCAAGGTGCTCGATAGCTTTGGTGCCACCGATTCTAAAAACCAGAATGCGAATGCCTTGACTTTTAAGGAGTTGAAGCGGATTGAGAGCGGGAGGAGGGCCATTTTGCTCCGGGTGAGTTGTTTGTATATGATATGATCTTGTTCTTGTCTATCTAGTTTATGAAGTGAACCTGCTCCATCACTCTTTGCAAACAAATAATCTTAACAATCAAATAACAGGCAGAACTTCCCTTCTGGCGAATCCTGCTCTTCTACAGCGGCACATGCATCAAGGAAATCACCACCGACGGCCTCGTATGGCTCACCATGGCCATCTACATCGGCCTGCGCATCTTCGCCAACGTCATCGACCACGTGCCCACCACCGTCGAGCTCTGGACGGGCGCCAACATCGGTGTGCTGGGAGGCTTCCTCTCCTTCTTCCTCGTTCTCTTCGTCAACCAGACCAACGGCCGCTTCCTCGAGATGTACGGCTTCAACAAGGCCTGCTCGGGCCGCATTCAGGACGTGGCCGGGCTGGCCAAGACCCAGCTCCCTCCCGAGATGGCCGATCGGCTGGTTAGGCACTTTAACGCCGCGCAGATTGCCGGATATGTGGGCCTCAATGCCATTGGGGCAGGCAGTCCCTATAGCAAGGCCTACTTCTTTGATCATTACAACAACCTCTACAAGCTGCTCAACGAGCAAGAGATGAGAATGCTCGATCATCACGATATGGACAACAGTGGCCTTTGCATGAAGGAGCTTGTGACCTGGTGTCAGCAGGATGTGGGAGAGGCACGTGCCGCGGGACATATCGATATGATCCAAGAGCAGTACTATCACGATCGCATACTGGCATTCAGGGCGGCCATGGATGGAATGTACGATTACACCGATCAACCACCGCACTTTTTCTACATTCACTTTATTGTGCTGTTGAGTTCCATCTACCTTCCCCTGTTTGCGATTGATGCCGCCTATGGTGCCGGGTGGGGAGACAATGTCTACCTCGGGTTGGATGTGTTGAATGGGATTGTTGAATGGGATTATTGTGTTGCTGCAGTGTATCTTTGTGGTGGGGCTTCGATCGCTCGGTACCAAGATGATTGATCCGTATGGTGATGATTTGGAGGATCTTAGTGTTATTCTTTATGTGGAGTCGACTTTGGAGATTTGCAGTACCATTATGAATTCTAGGAACAGGTTTGCCAAGAGTGGAGAAGGAGAAGGTGTTGAAGAGAAAAAGACGGTGTCAATTAACGAAACTTGGAATGAGAACGGACAGGAGGAGAAGAGGGGTGCTCAGTCTTGGGATGCCATCTAAAGGTTGTGTTTGTGATTGTTGCTGTTGATGATGGTGTGAGAATTGTACTTAGGTAGTAGATATTTCATGCATTTCTCGTTGATGAGTTGAAGAAGATGAAGTGTGTCAAGGAGAATATGAACGGGTCTGTGTCAAGGAGAATATGAACGGGTCTGTGTCAATTTCATAGAATGCAGAGAGATTAGAAGATATGTAAAGATAAATTTGTATTCGATGTGAATGTTGTTACAAAAAGATGATAGTGACGTGAAAAGATCTACCAACCGACCAACTGCTTTTGAATACTTTCCTGTTAACTCTCAACTAACAATCAGGTTCGCAAACCTGGTATCTGGTCTGAAGCCTTTCCATCAGTTCAGGATGTCGTCATATCTCTGAAGCTTTTCAATCAGTTCAGTTCAGAATGTTGTTCATTGTTCATCCAGCAGGTCTTCATCTTTCAACCCAGGGTTTAGCAGCAATTATATGCACCATTCTCCTGCACGCGCAAACTTTAGTATACAAGCTTCAGTTTCCGTTTTGTCCCCACCAGAATGAAACAAAAAGTCAACCGCGAAAGGGGTGTTAGTAATGCTTCAAAAGCAAGCATCATACATCACAAGCAAATACATAGGAAATGTACCCTCCTTCTATACCTTCCATGTCACAGCACAAAAGAGGCCAAACACACAAGGGCGAAATAAAGGAAAATGCAGTACCTCATTCATTACAATGAAATATTGCACAGTATTCTCGCAAGGCAAACAAATCTACACCAGGTTTTGTGATTAATCATACGTGCAGAAACACATCCTTGCATTTTGATGTTTGACAAGTTGTATTATAACTGATGGGGTTTGATTAGACTGACCTATGACGTGGCTCCCCCGTGTTGTCATTTACTTGGGCCTAAATCTCTTTAGAAATCACATCTAGAAATTAACAAAAGAACTAGGTAAAAGAAAGTTGCTGTGAGTTAAAGTGCTTCACGTGAAACCTCTGGATCCAATCAAATCAGACCGTCACCTCCAAACAATACAACAATAAGTAAATGAATCAGAAGATAATCACAATTTCATCCCCGGGCAAAAATAAATGCCACAATCAGATGGAATCCGACTGTTAATTGGGTGATTTTGACTTCATCCTCTTCACACTGCAGCCACCCATCAACACACGTCACACAACATCAAGTTGGACAGCACGAGATGTGCCAACAGTAAAAACTGTATCGGTCAAACCAAGACAGATATATGCTGCACCCAAACACCAGACACAAGCAATAGCTCAATGCGGAATCTGCTTAGAAATTAAAACAAAAGTCTCAAGACGTCCCTCATCGCCAAGGAATCAAAACGACCCTCGCTACCTGTTTATAGGTAGAGACGTGTGGCTAGAGATGGATTTCTCGTCATTGCAGATTCATATAGGTATCCATGCAGTGTATTCTTGTTTTCATTGTGCTGTTGGTTCATAACTTACAGCATCTCTTGCTTACAAGCTCACGTTGATGGTTGATGGGTGAAGAAGAAGAGATATGATCTGATGTGAGAGAGAGAAGAAAGAGAAAATAAAGGTAACGTTTGAATACATGCGTATTATTACCTTTTTATCTTGAAAGTAAAATCTTGGGGAAAGACACTCTTACCCTGGACGAGCTTTGAGTTTTAAGAGGAAACGAAAAAGCGAAATTGCCAGGTGCTGGTTGTTGGGATTGCTGCAG
>JALLPI010001079.1:0-13831 GCA_036939935.1 Cyclotella atomus
CTGGTATTTCCCGTAGGGCTAGCCGGAGCGAAGCAGAGGCTAGTCTTTTTTACCGGTCATGATTATCGTAGAACATTTCTACGCTTATCTTACCTGTAAATGTATTTATATTGCTAAATAATATTCATAATACAAAGAGGCCAATCAAGGTCTTTGACGCACAAACAATTTATGGATTCGACGAAGACAAAATGTGACGAGACCATGATATGACCGTGGGATTTGTGCCCTCTTTGCTTGCTGCGCAACATAACACATATTAAGCCCTATACATAGACAACAACTGTAACTAATAGCGTCCTTCACTAGCTGCTACATGCTCTAGTTCATTTGCAAAAGCACCATAGCATCATTGGCATTTTACGGATTCTTTATCTCTTACATAGACCTCACCGTCTTTTCAATAGTCCAACTGCCCCAATTCAATGCAAGTAAACATAATATTTAGCCCAATATACACGTATTGACAATCAAATTATGTGCGTCCTTCATGTTAGGCTGAATCCCAACATCAGCCGCAATCATGGTATCAATTTGCAAATGCACATAAAACATAAACATACACATACACAAAATAACACAGCAACAGTACACAGCAGCAGCTTGGCGTATGCAGTAACACTGCTCTTTTAAGTAGAGGCTTCTGCAAGCAATCGAAAGAGGATTGTGTTAGAAAATGTCTTAGGCAAAGTAAAATTAGCAAGTAACACAAAGTACTAACATGTAATATAATTGCTACTTTAACATTGTGTAGTCGACAGTCGACTATATATAACCATCTCTATGACTGCCGAGACCAGAATATCGATAGAATTGATGGGGAGATGGTTGGTTGTTAGATCAAGCTATATTTTCTGATATTGTTGCGTCGAAACAAACTCAAAGCCATATCCCAACCAAACCAAAGGTAAAAGACGGCACAACTGACACTTGCAAAGATGCATTGTGCACATTTTGACGATGGCCGCAGAAGTCAGGGGGTCAACTGAAATTGGGCCTCTCATCAATCTTCATCGGCCCATTGCATCCTTCTCCGTCTCTCCTTCGTTCCAGTACGCTGTTCAGGGGCACTTTCCTCATCACTGCTGTCCCTTAATCTCTTCTTGAGTATGTTTGCGTACCATAGCGAGGTACCTGTAGGTGGGCGTATTGACGAAAAGACATGGAGACTTTTGGAGCAGGCCGCAGAGGTGAAGGGTGGCGCGGCGCGGTGCCTCTCCGGTTCGTGGAGTTCGGAGGATGATATATCATCCAACTTCTCAGCCGTACGGCTGAGAAGTTGGGTGGCAGCTATCACTATCTAGCACTTTAGAAATCAGCTGTGGATATATCTTTGGCATTGAATAATGGCCACAGCATTGCGGCCTGGGCGGCTCTGTGAGTTCGTTCATGGTGTTTGGTAGCGTTGAGAGATGAGAGATGAGAGTGAGAGGAGCGAGAGACGGAAGTGCATTTGTGTGATTTGGTTGAGGGGAAATGGTAGACAATCTGTCATTAACCCTTATCTTTAACGTATTTCCCTCTGCCCAATCAGGTAAAGTCATCGTAGAAAGTTTCTACGATCTAGAGCCGATCTCTACGTAACTGCAGAAGCTGCTAGCTTTCTACATAAAGACTGAAGTACTCGGGACTCTCAAAATCGTAGAATCTTTCTACGATGCACGCTCTAAAAGGCCTGCCTCATCTACGATATTGAGGACGGATTATTATGACACATACGACAAAACTTCTGTTAGTACTCTCCTCAACCTAAAAATGTTATTTACTCCTTAAGGTAAAAACTAGATCTTCCATCGTCCCCACCTGTCCCCACCAGCCCTCCCATCCCCTCTCCCTCTCTCCTATCTCACATGATCAAAAAATTTCACAACATATCAACGATGACAAACACATCGTCATCTAATAAGAATCAGGCCTCATCGGCTCAACTAGACGCCCTCAACCTAGACGATCTCTTCAACGATGATCCCAACGACAGCTTCTTCGAAGAAATGGACATGGACCTGGGCGACATTTCCGGAGTCTTCAACGAAGGAGGGGGAGACGTTATGACTCAAGAATTCGGACGGGGTGCATCAAACGCAGCTAGCGGGATACAAAGCAGCGTTCATCAGCCTGCGGTGAAGAAGAGGGGGTCCAAAGTTGCGTTGACACATGCTCAGATTATGGCTAATTTGGGGATCAAGAAAGATGAGAAAACC
Source organism: Cyclotella atomus (assembly GCA_036939935.1). Classification (NCBI taxonomy): domain Eukaryota; phylum Bacillariophyta; class Thalassiosirophyceae; order Thalassiosirales; family Thalassiosiraceae; genus Cyclotella; species Cyclotella atomus. Next base: position 2,202 of record JALLPI010001079.1, read on the forward strand.
ACTGCTGCGTCTGCTGCCCCTGCTGTTGAGAAGGATGAGGGGAATATTATACATCGTATACGAACTAGGAGAGAGGCTCGTTCTAGTGAAGTTGATGCAGGGGCTTCTAAAAGTGGTACTAGTGCTGCTGCAACAAAAAGAAATGAAGTTGCAGTTCAAGCAACAAGTGAACAACTTGGCGGAAATGTTCGAGCTGCAATGGATTCTGTTGCTAATTACGGCATTCGTCCTTCGACAAACTTCTATCCATTTATGCGCCTGCCTCATGAGGTTGAGGTGAAGAAGGGCCAAAAGGTGAGACTCTTGGTGAAATTGGGAAGGCTGTAGCAGTCGGAAGTATGTGTGGTCCATATGAGTTGCTCAACTAAAAAAGCTCGAACTAACACTCTGATTTCTTTTCCAAAGCTTTTTCCCTGCCTGGAGAAAGTAAATCATGCATTACTATCCGGTATAGAAAAAGAAAAGTATGAAAACGATAGTTCTGCAACGAGTGAAGGCAGAAAGCACAACACGCCACTTCACCGTATACTTTGTGCGTCATATCCCGGGTCTCATCATGAATTGGATTTGGAAAAAACTATTGTTGCAGCAGCACAGGCAGCCAAGGCATGCGCAGATCCATCTCATCCCATGTTTACCTCGCTCAAAGAAGAATTATCCAAGTTGCTAATTAGTGCGATGAAACAATCGGCATTTCTCAGGTGAGGACTTAACTCGTTCTTGATAACATGACATCTAACAACATCTCACAAATTGGCTATTATGTGTCCTTCATCACTGCTAGACAAAACTTGTGGAACATTGAAGCATATGCCAAACAGAACATGAGTGGGACAGAATACAGAGATCTTGTTACCATTAGTAGAAATGAAATTGAGGATGTATTGACAAGAGTTGATCGTAACGGAATTCGGGAACTATTACCATCCGTGAATACTAAAAACGAGAGCCAACCTCTTACTGCCAAAAGTAGTGGTACATCGAAGCTTATTGTGTCTGTCAAAGTCAAGCTTCGTGTGCAAGGCTGGAGGGACAAATCGGGTAGAAGGTTGGTATGTCGAATGAAACCTCCAAAGGAATGGAAAGTAGCATCGAAGAGAGCAAAGAATCTAGCCATAAAGAGACAGGAAGAGGAAGCAGCTGCCATCAAAGCACGGATGGTTAATCCAGCCATTCTTAAAGCTGCTGCAGCTGAATTACTCCAGTCACGTAAATTGGCACAAGATAAGCAAGTTGTGACATCTAAGATTAAGATCGCGTCACCGGAGAAGAAAAAGACCGATTCCGCTGATGCAACTAAGAAAACACCTTCTCGGAAACGCAAGAGTGCAACAATCGCATCTGCATCTGGAACTGAATCGTCGACAACTGAATCGTCGACAACTGCTGAATTGGTGTCTACAACTCCGTTCTTCGACATTTTTCATATCCCAAACTACACACCCCAGCGTGCAATACTTTCTCCTGCTCCCATCTTATCAACAAAAGTCATACAGGATGAACACTCACTCAGTCATGCACAGCAACTACGACTCATCCAGGTGCTACATACTAAGATTCTACACCCCTCGCTTTTGCCAACAGAACGGAGGACACTTCTTGCAAACGAAATATCATCCACTATTCAACGCCTCGAGAGTGCTCGTGCAAACAAACAGATTGCAAAAGCACAGGCGATTCAGCGAGAAATTAAAGCATTGGAAGATATTTACAAGAAAGACCTCGAGACAGTGCCCGAAGTCGCCAACACTGTTGGTTTCTGGCATTGGTTGGAAGAGGCTGCATATTTCCGTGATATTAAGAAAGAAGACGTTTTTGATGCCTTAGACGTTTTACCTAGCGCTTTGCCTCCCACTGCTGTTGTCGAAGATGGCAAATTTTGGGGTAGCTTGCCACCAGTCAAAGTGAATGTGCAGACAGTTAACGATGATCAAGGCACAAATGCGGTTGAGCAATCTCCCTTGTTTGATTCTCTGCAGTCTCTGTTGGTAGAAGTTGAAGGCAGTGATGATGAATACGACGAAGAGGAACTGCTTGCTGATCTGCCGTCTTTTACCACCGAACAACTTCTTCATGGACCAAACCACGATGGATCTTCTGAAGATGAGGATTGCCTCCTGGATGTTTCGAAATTGACTCTGGATCAAAGAACGTACTTACAATTAAGGGCTGTGGGTCTTGTTGATACGTCTGCTCTTCCTTCTGGACCCCCTCGCCTGATTGAAGCTGAAACTCCACCGCAAAAACGACCCTTTTGTGGTGCAAACAACATGGACGAGGTAATACAGAAAATGAAGTCAGATCTCTCCGAGCTAGAGACAACAAACTATTCTGTAGCTGCGGGTCTCAAGCATTCTGCGCTTTTACATGTTGCCCAGTCGTCGAAAAGAATAAAGCAGACACAACATGAGTCGATAATTAACAAGTACAATGAGTTCAAGAAGGAGCAGATTCAGCAGAGGGACAAGCGACGAGTTTCTGGTAGAGTGAAGTCTGGACCGGCTAAGTTTGATGATGATTTGTGATGATAAATGATCAGGTTGCCTTTGGTTGCATTTTGCTTTAAGATGACATGTTTAAGTACATCATTTTCATACGGTAGTCAGTAGTTGTTCTACCACTAGCAATCTTGTGTTTATTGTTTAAACCGAGAGAAACTACTATCAAAGTCCTACAATAAACTAAAAGGGGCACAGAATTGTTTCTTTGATTATGAACTAACAGCAAGAGAAGCATTTCATTTGCTCTTCCAACTTCACGAAAAGTACTAAGATCTAGATAAATAATATTGACTCATAACCTTTACCTACCTTTACCTTGAATAATCGAAGAGTATCTCTAGAGGTCCAACATTTCCTCTCTCTTCAATCTCGGACGCGGTCCTGCGGTGACATACATGACAGGGGGCAGGTTAGGTCTGGTGAGTTGAGGGTGTAGCTTGATTGCGATTTGTGGCACATGTGTGAACATAGCCATTGCATGCAGCGCCAAGTTCTCACCTCTTATTTTCCCTGGCGAACGTCAAAGACATCATACTCCAGTTTTTCACAGGCCCGTTAGTTGGTGCCTCCACCTCTCTACAATAATTAGAAATGGGTTTCATATGCAAAATCACATCGATCATTTGTCGATCAGCCATGCTATCAATACAAATACTCACGTTTCTGCTCTTGGGCGTGGTTAATGCTGCATTCGTTTGCCCGATACAACGATCAATCATTCATGATAATTTGGTGCATTTTGAACAAAACATAACCCTGAAACAAAGACGTGCTAGTTTTATATTACTAAATTCGCATGCTAGGAAAAGATTGACAGTGCTGCGTGGATCTCTACGTGACATCCTTAATGATGGACCAACTACAGCCAGTGAAATTGTCAACTCTCATATTGATACGGTAGAGCAGCGCCAAAAGCTCACAAATCAGCTCAAAAACTTCTCCACCCAAGAAATCAAGAGAGAGTTAGAACAAACATACAAAATATCCACTGCAGCACTACGGGGGAAAGATCAACTGATATCAGCATTAGTGATGGCTAGACTGACTGGGAGTTTGTCCACGCCTCCGATGGATGGTGGTGTGGATCCGAATTTTAGAGATGAGTACAAAGAGCCGTCGCGTGGGGAATCCTATGCCAATGGTTCTTCGTGGTTGAATAATGCCAATTATCAAAAGGATATGGAACTTATGAGTGTGGGCGAGATCAAACGCGAACTGCAGTTGTACGGGGTTTCTGTTGATATGTATGCAGATAAGATGCAGTTATTGTCCGTGTTAGTTAATGAACGTCGAATTCGCAACATTCCAACTCCATCAAAACGGCCCAAGATTGAAGTGAATGTAGTACCAACTGCTGCTCCCTCTAGACTAAAACGTAATCCCCCTCCTGGGATGTCGGATGAAGAAGGGAATGAATCAATTAGATCTCCATCAAGAATGGCGGAGCTGACAAAGGTGACAATTTTGACCAAAAATCAGAAAGAGGCAAAGAAATCACAATCCCAGCAGTCAAACGACAATTTTTATGGGTCGATGATATATCCATTTTCCGATTTCTCTGATCGGCAACAGGAAGAACCTTATTATGCAACACAAGGATCACAATTTGCTATTGAAAGTCCTTACTATGCCGATAATGTAGTCGCCCCACCTGCAGATACAACACGGCAAGATGGATCATATGATGGAGCCAAACTCCGTGAGCTGCAGATTGCGTTTGAGTTTGATCGGATACAGGCAGCGCTTCTTTCTCCTGATCAAATTCAACAAGAGCTCGCAGCTAAATTTAACATAGACACAAAGTATTTCATGGGGGTCAATGAAATGGTCTATGCTCTGGCAGTGGCACGAGTGGATGCTGCGATTGAAAGGGAAAATCGGCGGCGATCTGGAAAGGACGATGGGTGCGAAGTAAGCACTGAAGCGGGTGGTGCGCCCATCTCCAAGAACAGGAACGCAAACTTTGATGGTGTCACATCTAGCAATTTCAGTAATGGACAGACTACAAGACCCGAGTGTATTGATGGCGTGAACAGTGGCCTGGCCTCTCGTGAGGAGCTGATTTCGATGGAGTTTCAACGGCTTCAGCCTTTAGATGAATACGAACTGTCGTGGGAGTTGGAAGCTCAGTACGGCATACCTGCAAAACATTTCCTTGGCAAGAAGGAACTAGCCTATGCATTGGCAGTCGAACGAGTAGATTCTGCTCAAAGGGAGGCAGATGCAGCTAACCAACCTGATTCTCAGAGTGAATTTCCACCATCCGACTCTGATCAATTCGCGTGGATGTCTGATGAAGATATGATGCGAATGATGGAAGAAGAAATGATGAAGGAAGCCGAACCACAAAATGATTCGAATGCCAATGCGGACAACAAGTTCAGTAAACGACAAAATGGACAACAACAGCAGTCGAAGAGCTCCCAGCAGACATCACTGAAAGATATGATACAAAACAACTCAAAGAAAGCACCCCGTTCTCAACAGGCCGCGAATGGCAGCTTTCAATATCAAGGCGAGACACTGCGTGAAAGAGAGATACGAGAAAATAAGGCAAAACAAACTCAAATGGGAACTGTTGTAGGAAGTGAAAGATGGGATGCATCGTCTGTATCAAACAAGAAGCAATCTGCGCCGCAAAGAAATGAGCAAACATCCTCACCAAACAAAGCCCAATCGCCACCGCTTTCAGACATTCTCAAAGGGTCTACAAGATCAAGAACGTCAGCTCGGCAAAAGTCAAGAGTGCGAGCCACGTCGCCTCCACCTAGACAAACAACGCAGCAGCGGCCGCCGCGATCGGCATCGAAAGCTTCGTCCCCCTTCGATGTTTCCTTCGGCGTCGGTGCCTGGAAAACAAGCGGTGGCATAGGTAACAATGCCTATCAAAACAGCTATGGGATGCCCCCACGGAGTCCGTTTGAAGTACCAGATTTTCCAGACCCAGCTATGTTTGCCAATTATCAGCCAGAACCGCCACCGCCGCCATTTGGTGCGTATTCCTACTCGGATCAAGCATATTCAGATTCCATGTCGTTTGAACCGGGGAAGTTCACCCCACCACGGAAGCACGCTGTTGATCCATCAATGCCACCTCCATCTCGCCGTAAAAACGATTCTCGAGGCTTCAACATTCGAGACACAGCAGGCCCTCGACCCTTCATAGGCGTACAAACCGTAATGGATCAATACATGCCACCAAGTCCACCGCTGACGGTCGATCCTCCTCCACCTGATGAAAGTAATCCGCCTCCCAAAAGACCATTTGAGCCAGCCCCTTTCTCACGTCCACAACCCCATACTGTTTACAATGATAGACCACCTCGTGAGCCGCGAGGGAGTCGATGGAAAACAGCACCACCTCCACCACCAAAGAATAGATGGAATCCTGGTTCGCGATCAAAGCCTACCGGACCTTCTCCTTATAATAGAGTAAAAGACCTGTTTGCAAACAACAAATCATCTAAATCCAAGGAAGTTGTCAAAGACAAGCAAACGAAGTTCAAACACGAAGATCAAGTGAAGTTCAAATACGACAAAATCGAGGTGATGAATGATGAATGGAGTCCTTTTGAAGGCAGAGGTCCAGGTCGACGCCAAAATATCAAGAAAGTCGTGGATGCTGAGGTTGATGCTGGAAATGAAGACCAATATCAAGGGTTCGCAAATGCTTGGAAGGGAGGTCCCAAGTCAGAACAGCTTGGGCGTGACAAAATCAGCAGTCCTAATCGACCTCCAGTGGCAATGATGAAAGCATATGAGCTACTGTCAAATCCAGAAGTTCAAGCTGTCGCAGCCAAAGCAAGGTCGCATCCAAAAGTAAAAGAAGCTGTACTGGCATGTATGGGAGATCCAACAAAATTTGGCGCATACTTGGATGATAATGATATAGGTCCAATATTGCGTGAATTGAAGAGTTCAATAGAAGAGCAGTGATTAACCTTGAGCTAATAATGGATAAGATACGATTAGTCTAAAGCAACAAAACTAAGAAGATGAGTTACCCTAAAGTACTTAAACAAGCAAGGGTGTATATTTCAATTGATGAACCGAAACGAAAACAGTCTTTAAATACTCATTTTTAAATTTAAGCAGAGAAAAGAGCCGACTCTAGCAACAGCATCTCAGAGTGATTGAGCTTGAGTATTATCCTGTATCAGAGTCATTGGATCACTTTCACTTTTTACGATCCCAGATTCGAATAACGAAATGAAATCCTTAGATTCACAAGAGTGGAGAAGAGAATTAGAGCCCGGCGTTGGTCACGGCAGAAATGAAGGTGACTTGAGATCTCGGCTACAGCAAGGTGCGGGCACCTTGCAAAGACTCAGCAAGGAGTTTTCCGTGACAGAGCTGCAAATCGCGCATGTATCCAAACTAATATCGGACGACCTACACTTGGTTGATTGCAAAGAGAAACAATTCAACGAGCTGTTTCGAGATAAGATTGACGAGTATAAGGATGCAAAATCGAAGCTTGAAGCGCTTGAGAAGAGTAAGGATATTCAAACAAAAAAGTCGAAAGAACTCTCCAAAACTCTGGGCAGGCTCAATGAAGAGCTTGACTTGTGCAAGAAGAAGATTGATGCAAAGGGATCTAGCATTACTGACACTACACCTTTGGTTGAGATTCGAACAGCATTGCAAAGACTTAGGTCGGAAAACAAGGAGCTAGACCTTCGCATTGGTGTGTTGGTAAGTATTTGTTTCTTTCATTCGGGCATTTCCTGGTTACTGCAAGGCTTGACATCTTTGAATGAATTCTTCAGGACTATGAGTTGACAAGAGCAATGGTGAAAGAATCGAGATCTAAGGACAAGGTTCCGATTGTGCACTCGGATGACGACGATAGTTTTGATGAGTAGTTGCCTCGGTTCATGAATCAATGCATTAAATAGTACCGTCGTCAACCAATAGCTGGCCAATGACTCTTTTTTTCTACCCTTAGCCCCACCATGTAATTTTTTGTTTCTTCTTTCCTTTAATTTCATACCTTAGCTCCCTGCTGTCTTCTCTCATCATGGAAGCACGCATACACAATTCTCCGGATAACCTTTCGTCTGAAGGTACGCCTTCACCTTTTCTGAAAATCGCTTTGGACCCGAAATCACCGCCATGGCCCCAGCAGTAAAATACGGTACTGCCTCGTCAACCTCCACATTTCCCTTGATTGGATTTTTGATTGCGTCATCTAAAATACACGACACGGCCAACTTTGTACTGTATTTGGTATACTCATTTTCTAACTCCTCCATTGCCAGATCAAAATCACTTCGTTGGTCATTGATCCATACTACTGAAATAACTTTGACACTGGACGATCCTTTGGGTGTGATTGCTTTTACTTGGTCAACTATCGGTACAATTCCCAATCCAGATGCAATGTAGACCATATCTGTGACTGGGACGTGTTCTCCACGATATGTGAGGGTAGATTTACCCGGTCGAATTGCCACCTCTTCCCCAGGTCGAAGATCGTGTAGAACTTCAATCTATCAAAACATGAGTGAGTCTTGAAAATTCACGTTGTAAAGAGATAAGCCACAAGCCACAGGATAGAAACTTACAAACTTCGAACTTCCCAGTCCAACCAGAGCAGCATTTCCTTTCGCATCCTTATTGGGCACCACAACTCTCACAACTCCCTTCTCCCCATCACTCGTGTCATATGGATAAAAACTCCCGGTGACAACATCATCATCCGTGCTTAAACAACAAAAATCCAACTGCTGGCCCAATCCCAATGGCAAGCTGTACTCAGCCTTGGGCAGGGCAAACTCATACACTGTAAACTTTGACCCAATCTTCTTTGTTGTACGCAATGTACATTTGCCCCACCCACCATCTCCATCAAACGGCATGGGAATAGAACGCTGGACCCGCTTGGACTTTGGTGCAAATAAGCTAGAAAAGAAGTTTCTGATCCGTTCAAAGAAACCTCGTAATCCTCCATTGTTATTGGTTGTGTTACTGGGACTTTGTGTGAGACATCTGGCTGCCAATGAAAGTCCCGCCGCAAGGAAAAATGCAATCATGGCAGTTTTGCAAACATCTGATAGGAGGACTGCTAATATTGATGGCCATATGGATGATGGGGGAGCGGCACCGTAGCTTTCGATTGGGGCTAGGATAGGTTGGTCTAGACGAACTGCCAGATTTGATTGAGGCTTTTATGGTTACAAAACAATGAATTCATGTGAGCCTGAAGAATACGTTTAGCATATACCATCGTCTTTGCGAGGGATATACTTACAATCGGTGACGCCGTGGACGCCAGCACCAACAAGTCTCTTCTCCTCTCCAGTAATTTGTTGTCAAAAAATGTTCGTCGTGTCCATCTATCTCTAGTTGACATATGATCGCCATGTACATACGTGCGTGGTGGAGGCAAAAGTGAGCATGATCTCTGAGCAGATGTCAGCAGTAATACTATTCCGAGTTGAGATGTCAGCCGCGATGGCTTCCTGCCTTTTTGGTTTTGCAATAATTTAGAACGCCCCATGTTCAGATTTGCAAATGAAGCTGCCCTCGAAGTTTATTGCAGCTGAAACGCCCCCCAGCCAAAGAAGGGACCCCTCTCAGACATTCAACCTATGCAGATGTGGCGGCGATGGTAGGTACCTCGCACAGAGTGAGAGAGCGGAGGAGAGGAGAGGAGAAAAGGAGGGGGAAGTGAGGAGGGAAGGAGCTTGAAAGGTTCTCTTATTTTTTCCAGCAAGTTGTACCGTTCAAGAGGATAAGTATTTTTTAATGACGTCTGAACGGAGTTGCGAGAATCTTGTGTAAACCCCTGCCCTTCTCTGGAACGAAAGCGCCCAACAAACGAGCCCAAATAAATAGATCCACACTTACAAAAATCAAACTATTCAGTAGCAACTATTCTTACTTAGGTACCTCTTTACGACTATAACCACGTTTGGATGGTAATATCACGATATGCTCCTGGGGCTTTGTTAGTGTGAGATTTGAGTCTTCACATTAGCGCTTCTCACTTCTCATCCGCTATCACTGCTTCAGCAGATAGATCGACGCTCCAACACAGAAACTTGCTAACTAAACAACTACAACCATGGCTGTCATCAAGAAAGTTGGCAGCGTCATCCTCGGCATAGCCGTTCTTATCGGTTGCATTGGAAAATTCAAGCCTTCGCTTTTCTTCGACCTTCCATTTCCTTTCAGTGTACTTCTTTGGATGACAACTGGGCATTCAATGCCGCCCTGTGAGTACAATTGTTTGTAAAGGGTCTCTGCATCGCATTCTGATCATGATTGGAAATTGCTCGTTAGATTTCATGGATGATGCGTGGAAGGAGGATGAGATTGACACTTGGATGAAAGGTGAGCCTCAAGCTGTATTTCTACAGTTGCTGTTCGCATACGATATCTTGAATGATCATCTTCGTTCTAACTTCGCAATCTGTTACTTCTAGATGGAGACCTTGTCGTGGCCACTGGTGCAAAGTCTGGCACAACATTCATGCTCTACTGCACACACCAAATTCGCACCAAAGGCACCGACACAAACGATGACCTCTTCCCCGACGTGAGCATCTCCACGCCTTGGCCTGATCTTCGCCAATCACGAGATGGCACGTGGGCCGAACAAAAGGACCGTTACAACACAACTATTGTGGAAGGCAGGCCAATGAGTTATTATTGGGACAATCCAGCCTACCCATTTCGTATTTTCAAGTCTCACTTTGCACCGCCCGAGTTGCCAGTGAGAAAGAGTAGTGGGAAGAAGATCAAGTATCTTGCGATGGCTAGGAATGGGTTGGATGTTGCGGCGAGTATGACTAGTTTTTATTCGGCTCATACGCAGAAATTCCGTGAGCTCTGGGGAGGTGGGTATTTGGTATCCGGCTGTGTTTTCTTTCATTTGATATGTACCATAAGTTCCAGTTGTTCCTTTTTTTCTTTGTATTTAGGATTCCCGCCTGATGTGTGAGTGTTTATTATTTATGATTGAGATCTCAATTACGGTTCGTCTCATCAGCAACGCAAATCCGCTTAGGTCAAGCCACGTTCCAGACGGAGAGACCCACCCCGTAATGAATGATTTGCTGCCACCAGGTCCCTTGAATGAAATTTATTTTGGCTACAACAACAAGTGGTGGTAAGTGGCACCATGGCGGTATTTTATAATGCTTCTACAATCCAACATTATGGGCTCATGATAACGATAATCTATATCAGGGAGTACCGCAATGATTCAAATGTTCTCCTTCTGCATTATGCCAATGTGCGCAATGATCTCAAAGGTTCTGTGGCTAAGATTGCTGACTTTGTTGGAGTTGAGCTTACACCAGAGGAACTAGATACCGGTACGATAATTCTGTGATTTTGTTTGTGCAATTTGAGCATTGAGTTTTCCGATGACAAACCAACCTCTTCTCTGATCAACGACAGTATCTGAACGTTGCAGCATTGAACATATGAAGAAGGTCAATCGATTCAACTACCTGATGCCATTAAACAAGGATAAAGGTTTTTGGGATCCGAGTACTGATAAGATCATCAGAGACAATGAATTGGTGAACAAAGGTCTCGTAGGAAAAGGTCCGTCCATATATGCGTGTGGTATGTCGTTTCTTTGCTAGGTTAGTGCTGATCGTACAACTTTCTGTCCCCAGGTAAAAATGCGTTTACTGATGAGATTGTTGAAAGATGGATGAAAGCAGAGGAGGAGCAGTTTGGCCATGATCCTGCATTATTGAAATGGTTGAGAGAAGGTGGGCCATTTCCATAGATCTTTCATACTGAAAGACTTTAGTAGTTCCCATGTTTTTTCCTTCAGTTGGCCCGTGTTGACATATGAATATTATCAATGCGATTTGCTTAATGGTATCAAATTGATTGTCCAACTTTTATTCTTTTCAATCTGCTTGGGGGCCAGAATTTGACGTTTTACGGCTGGAGTGAAAGAGCCAAGAGTCTTGTGAGAGTGTGAAAGTGAAAGACATCATAATCGCATTACAGGCGAACAGTTACTCAGTGAATATCATCAAGGGATGAAGCTGCAATACACCCTCTAACATATAAAAGATAACTCAAAGCTGAAGTTGCACTGATCAGTAGATCTGTGTAAATTATGAGCTTAGACTTTACTCGTTTACACGCAGTTTACCG
>JALLPI010001080.1:0-13499 GCA_036939935.1 Cyclotella atomus
TACACTACAGCCACACATCTCATCACCATAGAATGGACAAGCAAGGGAAGGAAGGCGATAATTATTTCAAGCCAACAATAGCTCCTTTGCAACATCAGATCAACTTTGAGCAACCTGACACAGCTTTCATTAACATAGAAGTTCTTCTCGGAATGGCTATCTACTTAAGTACTACCATAGATACCTCCGCTTATCTACCATCTTTTTATTTCAGCCAGCCCGGCAGTACAGCCCCTCCCAGTAGACATGAATTCAATGAGAACCGTGAAAGAGTAAAAAACTCAATTATGGATTATCCCTTCACCAAAGGCTTCATTCCCCAACACCAAACACCAACACCAAACAGCAACAACACAACAACCGAAGCAACCCCTCTAGAGGGTGAGATTGCTGATCGTTCCTCTCCAGAGACTCTAGAGAGCGAAATAGAGAGGTCGATCAAATAATGTCTACTGCAGAGATTACTACGCGTCTATCTTCTGTCCCGACTTTCAATTGGCGTTAACACTACAATTTTATCATGAAACAAACTGCATTTGCGATATCATTTTCCATTTCCTCCGCGGCTGCTGCTCGCAACAATGGTCAATCGTCACTCAAGTTAAGAGGGGGAAGTAATAACATTTCTTCCATTGAAACGTCGTCAAGAAGACTGGTAAGTAATGCTTTCACGTTGATTTATTTTTCCATTCGTCTCACTTGATAATATTGGACGGTTTCATGACTTCATCAGGAGTCGAGCTGCGATACTAAATGGCACCCAGATCCAATCAATTCAGATGGCTGCAGCAACTCATTATCCTATCCTAAAGAGTGGAAAGGTGTGGACAGCTTATTCTTTGACAGCAAGGACGATTGCTGCGAATTCTTCAGGGCTGGCGAGAGTTGCACAATATATGATGAATGTCAGGCAGATGAAGGACCTTCGGTTGAATCTCCGTCTACTACGTTGGGATGTACTAGCAGTGAATACCATCCTGATATGGTGAATAAGGATGGGTGTAGCAATAGCATCGGTGACTATCCTGCGTAAGTACAGTTTAGTTCACGGGAATCTGTACGATATTCAATGACATTATGATCATGGGTTGTTCTAATGCTTTGATATTTGTTTTTACTGCACTTTAGTGAGTGGGATGATAATAAGAACGTCTACTTCTTTCCCTCTGCAACTGCCTGCTGTGACTTTTTCTTTATAAACCAGCCGTGCAATACATACCAAAGATGTGAGGACCCTAACGCTACAGGTTCGCCCCCACTTGAACCAAAAAAAGATTGCAGTAATAACAAGTGGTTCCCGGATATGAATCGTAAAGATGGTTGCAGTAACTCTGATGATTACGATCCGGGTTGGAACAAGGAGCCAATGAAAAGTTTTTATTTACACGATTCTCTGCAGGGATGTTGTGAATTTTTCTTCAAGGATGATTGTCAGGTGTATCATGATTGTGAGGGCGGGGATACTGTTGGTGCAACTCCCGTGAGTTTTATTCTATCGATGAATCTGAAGAACTTCATTTGCAAAACTCACGTGTGATGCTTTTGTTTGTGCAGGTTACAACATCACCACCAACCAGATCACCAAGGCCTTCAACTCGTTCGCCTACAGTGTCTCCATCTACAGCATCTCCTACAACAGCCAAACCATCAGCATCACCGACAAATTATCCAACGAATAGCCCGTCAACAAGTCCATCTGTCGCACCAATAAGATATTACATGGTGTTCAGTACAGGCATGTGCACACCTCTTGATGCCTTTACACCTTACTGGCTCACAGACAAGGATTTCTATCTAGACTACGCTGAATGCTGTAGGAACTCGTTCAATAAAGATGCATGTTTGGCCGTGAGCCCAACTCAAAAACCTTCAACAATGAGCCCTACAACCAAATCACCAATTGCGAGTCTAAGTCCTACTGCGGCCGACGCTTCTAGCAGGCAGCCAAATACAGCAGCACCGACAAATCTACCCACCACCAAATCACCAACAAGTTCGCCGACTGTAACACCAGTAAAGTACTACATCGTCTTCTCTACTGGAATGTGCACTCCTATCGACGCCTTCACCCCTTACTGGTTAACAGACAAGGATTTCTATCTGGACTACGCAGAATGCTGTAGGAACTCGTTCAATAAAGATGCATGTTTGGCCTTGAGCCCAACTCAAAAACCCACAACAATGAGCCCATCGTCTCGGCCCAGCAAGAATCCCACAGCCAAACCGACATTGCAGCCGAGTGCCAGTTCCTCGGGTGAACCAACAACGGCAAATCCTTCAACGGCTCCATCAATGTCTCCAAGTACAAGCCCTTCATCCGGGCCGTCGGTTCATCCGACTTCGGCTTCACCGACAACTCTTCAGCCAACTACAAAGAAGCCTACCGGTTCTCCTACGCGTGAATGCGAGTCAGGATTATGGCATCCATCTGACGATTTCTCAAAGTGCACCAACAGGTGAGTCATGTATAGTATCGTATATTTCATCTCAAGTTACACCACAACTTAATCAAGTTCTTGCAGTTTCTGGTATGACAAAAGTTGGGACAACGATCCATCACTCAAGGCAACCTATCTTCATGAAACAGCTAAAGGTTGTTGTGACATATTTGGAGCGTGGAACAGAGAGTGTGTTATTGAAAACATTTGTGATCTTCAATCGGCGCAGGTTCAATCGACGACAACAACGAGTAGCACCGCCAACAGTTCTTGCAAGTCAGCATTATGGCATCCTACAGAGAGCTACTCTGCTTGCACGAACGATTTCGATTACAAAAATGAATGGAGTTATTCTCCGTTGAGAGAGATTTATCTTCATGAGTCTCTAGTTGATTGCTGCGCTTCGTTCTTTGATGCATGGGACAAAGAATGTGTGGTAGTAGATATCTGTGCGTCCTCGGTTACTCTATCAACCACTACAACTAGCACAAGAGCACATGTGACAGAATCAATAACCAAAGACGGAGAATCAACAACTACAACAAGTACAAGATCACAAGTTACACCATCAATAAATGCAGAATTATGTGAAGCAAGACCATTCCACCCAACAACTGATTTTTCAAAGTGCACCAACAGGTTAGTTACATGGTATATCTAGTGTTACCTAGAATGAATTTGACTCTCACAATCTCAACTCTGTCTTAATTACCCAGTATGGACTACCCAGAGTCATGGGCCTTGCCACAAATGCGAGACAACTATTTGATTGAAAGTAGTGTCGTTTGTTGCGAGCGATTCTTTTGGCCAGAAGGAAAAGATTGCCCAACAAGTGATGAATGTTTAGATACATCTTATACTCTCAAGGCACCGACTAAGGCATCGCTTTGCGAATCAAGACTTTTTCATCCAACAACTGACTACAAGACCTGTACAAACAGGTAAGTTCTAGTTCCAACTTATATTCTTCGTCGTGAAACTACTATGTTCAAAATCTGTTACCTTTCTTTAGTCTCGATTTCCCTGAAAGTTGGATGTGGCCAGGCATGAAAGAACAGTTCATGTTTCAAAATCAAGAGGATTGCTGTACTTCATTTCTTTTCAGCATGGGCTATTCGGATTGTGAGGTTTATAATGAGTGTTTGGAAGAAGTGACGACCATCACAAGACCTACAGACCCTCCGACGGGTACACCCACACTAAAACCTTCGAACGAACCAACTGCATGTAGTATGAATTCATATCACCCCAAAACAGATTTTCAAGCCTGTACCAATAGGTATGTACCAGATGATGCAGTACCTATACTGGAATGATAGATGATAGATCTCATTCTCGCTTCTATTTTTCAGCTTCGATTACCCGAAAAGCTGGGAATACTCGAGCCAGCAGTACTTATTTCCTTCAAAAGAACAGTGCTGTGAAATTTTCTTTCTCGGCAAATCTTGTCCCATTTATGATGCATGCTCTAATACTACTATCACAGTGGACCCTCCTACTCAATCACCTTCAAATAAGCCAACGTTATATCCAACGACGCTGAGTCCTTCCAAAAAACCAACAATACCGGTAAGACAAAATCGATATCAGAGACAATATTCTTCTTTACGACTAATGATGCCAGCTCTATTACTTCTTCCGTTTCTGCAGCCAACTAGAATGCCGGCTACTTCAGTCCCATCGACACTTTCACCGTCCAAAGCACCCGTGAGCTCATCTCCAACTAGCCTTTCACCCACTACGTATCCAACTGGTTCTCCGTCTGTAAGTACAGCTTATCAGTCACAAATTGTCGTAGAGGTCGCTTGCAGTTACTGACTATATTCACTACACACTCCACAGTCAAGCCCAATCATTATTGCATGGTATCCAGACAGAAACCCCAACTATGCCGAGGGACGTTGCATCAACACAATGCCTGTCCCACAATTTCGCGACACTTACAGTACACTTCGCAAATGTTGCGACAGTGCATATCCTGGACAATCTTCAGGAGTTTGTCTATCGGCGGAAGCGACAGATACTGAGTCTACCTCGTCAACGACGAGTACCACTACTATTCTGCAGTATTACTCCAACCCAAGCTCAGGCATGTGCGTTACTGTCGACGGAGATACTCCCTCATGGATTATCACCTTTTACACAGACTGGGAGGAGTGCTGTAAAGCGGGCTGGATGTTTGACAAATGCATGGCAGCAGCTCCCACGAGCTTGACTGAAGAAGAAACTATCGAGTCAGAAACTGAATCTACACCATCTATTGAAGATGAACCCACAACGACTAGCACAACCACAACTATTGTGCAATATTACTCCAGTCCAAGCTCAGGCATGTGCGCTACTGTCGACGGAAATACTCCTTCATGGATCACAACTTTTTACACAGATTGGGAGGAGTGCTGTAAAGCAGGCTGGATGTTTGACAAATGCATGGCAGAAGCTCCTATGAACTTGGCCAAAAAAGAAAGTGAAGAGGATGGAGGACCAAGTACCACTGCCACCACAACAGCAACTTCTACATCAGTCAAGTACTATTCAAATCCCAGTAACGGAATGTGCGCACCTGTTAGCAGCAGCACTCCATCATGGATAGCCACTTTTTATGCGGATTGGGAAGAATGCTGCAAGGCCGGTTGGAGATTTGATGAATGCATGGCAGAGTTTGTACCGTAGATCCCCCATGTGAAAGTGGGCAAATAGATAGGAGATAGGTAGGGTTACATAGTTAATACGTAGTTACTGTGTATGTAGGTAGACGTATCTCCCTATAGAGAGTGTGAACCATTCTAACGGGTTGATTGTCTGCAGGGAGTGATAATCAAATGCGGGCTGTTTCAGGGGCCGTACTAAAATTGAGAAGCTTCGCATAGCACCCTTTCAACCCAAGCCCTTCTCAATTTGAATGGTAAAACGTGAGCTATGAAGGCACGCAAACAAACCAACAACCTCTCTCCAGCGAGCAAGCAGCAGGGAGCAGCAGCAGCCGAAGCAAGCGAAGTACAGCAACTGGGCCGAAGGCAAGAGGCAAGTTGGGCGCTCTAATCTAGGTGTTAGGGCTGCGAATGCAATAAAAGACGCCGTTTAAAGCAAGAAGTGGGCAGGCATTGAACGCATAAGCGAAGGAATTAAACATGACCAGGCTTCCAACAAAGACAGGGTTGCATTTAACAGCGCTGTCACTTTCATACGCAATCTCAGTCCAAAGTAAGGATGGCACAATACCGCCGAGATTACGGCGGAGATTGGAAAGTGTGAGTAGTAGATAGTGTTTATTCAGCTTGTTGCCTATTAATCATATACATTACTCTAACTTGGCCTAATCTCGACTCCTCGTCAAAGCAGAACGATTGCGACAAAGCATTATGGCACCCCGACGCAGACAATTCCGACGGCTGCAGCAATTCACTCACCTACCCAGCCGCATGGGAGGGAGTGCAGGGCCTGTTCCATACCAGTTTTCAAAGTTGTTGTCAGTTCTTTTTGCCAGATCAAAAGTGTAAAAAGTATGATTATTGCGATACTACGGATGGGGCAGAGGATGGTACGACTACAACTAGTACTGAGTCTGTGGTGGATGTTGGTATAGAGACTGGGGATTGTACTTCGAGCCAATGGCATCCTGACATGACTGTGAGTTGCATATGCTCTTGCTCTTTCTGATTGTCAATATGTAAATACATGTTTTCTAACACCATTTCTTCTAATACTCCCTTTCATATTACAGAACCAAGATGGATGCAGCAACGGAATAGACGACTATCCAGAAGAATGGGTCAATAAGAAGGGCATGATTTACTTTTTCGACAGCCCTCAAGCCTGCTGTGACTTCTTTTTCAGGACTCCAGGATTATCCTGTGAGATTTATAAAAAGTGTGGCGATCCTTCTGAGACTGCCAAACCAACCGCCAAGCCATCCGCCCCTCCATCGAGCAAACAACCTTCAACTTTGAGACCAACGAATCAGCCTTCAACTCGGAGTCCTACGGCATCTCCTACTTCCGCGGCGCCGGTCACACCGCAGCCCACCTACTTCCCATCCATTTCACCCACAACCACTCCTCCAAAATATTATCAAGTGTTCTCTACAGGAATATGCACCCTACTGGATGCATACACACCCTACTGGTTGAAGGAGGAAGATTTCTTCATAGACTACACAAAATGCTGCGAGGCCTCGTGGAATACCGAGCCTTGTTTGGCTGCCAGACCACCAGGAGCTTGCTGCACTCCGATGCCGACTCGTCGGCCGACGAAACTTCCTACGGACAAGCCGACTACTGCTGAGCCTACGCCTTATCCGACTGGTTTGATTGAATGTCCGGAGGCTACATGGTGGCATCCAAGTGATGATTTCTCAAAATGTACCAATAGGTTAGTTGCTGCATTCACAAAATGTTACACAATACAACACATACTTATCCTTGCTAACTCATGGTTTCAACTCAGTGCTGGATATGATTCAAACTGGGACAGTCCTCCAATGGACGAATTTTATCTACACAAGTCGTTGAGCAGTTGCTGCGAAGCATTCTTTGACGGGTGGGGCAAGGCATGTGTCTTTGAAGACGTATGCGCCATGCCTGATACGACCAAAACATCAACAACGGCAACTACTTCAGCGAAGCCATGCAATGCAACAAAGTGGCATCCGTCAGAAGATGGGTCCACATGCACAAATTCTCATGGCTTTCCAGCTCAGTGGTCCTCGCCTTCTTTGTCGGAATCGTATTTGCATGGTACAGCTCAGAGCTGCTGCCAAGTTCACTTCTTTGCCTTGGGGAAAAGGTAAGGTGCAGATTTGATGTTATATTCTCATTCATTGTATTGCCAATCTCACACCTTATTTCGTTCCAAAAGTTGCGTTATAGTTGACATCTGTGCACAAGATTACAACCCATATGCTCAACCAACAAAACCAACCAGTAGTCCTACCGCTGCAAGGCTGTCTCCGCTTTGCGATGATGCCGCTGATCATTGGCATCCTACGGAAGACAAGAGTAAATGCTCAAACTCACGAGACTATCCTGAAGTATGGAATCATGCAAGCTTACAAAAGGCTTATCTTCATGACACAGCGGATGAATGCTGCAAGAGTTTCTTTTTTTCTTGGGGCAAGTCTTGTAAACTTGAAGATGTATGCGCAGATGCAGCAACGACGACGACGACAACAACAACTACTACAGCAGCAGCAGCAACTACTACCACTACCACAACAAAAAACAGTGCTGCAGTGACGACCACGGCAAGTTCAAGCTGTGGATCGATATGGCATCCGTCACCTGGATATAATGCCTGCACAAATGATCCTACATTCCCATCATCGTGGAGTATGCCAAGCATGCGAGATTCGTACTTATTTGACTCCAAAACAAGCTGCTGTAACGCACTCTTCGTTGCCCATGGCAAAGATTGTGTTGTCCTCGAATCTTGTTCTGGCGTATCAGAAACAACTGGGGCGCATGATGTCATTGAGAATAATGATTTGACTACAGTTGCAACAACTACGTCGTCATCCTCAACGGCAGATAGTTCCTGTGAACTCACTACTTGGCATCCATCAACTAGTTTTGACCACTGTACAAATGAGTAAGATTGGCGTGATTGATCTTGCCCTGTTGTGTTATATCCATGTACTCTAACATGCCCCTTTTCAGTCCACAATGGCCCCAGAGTTGGACCTTTGGTCAATACCTCCACGCTGATAAAGAAGACTGCTGCAATATGTTCTTCAACTCCTTAGATTGTGTGATCAAAGACTCATGCACGGATACGTTATATACACTCACATCAACAGAACCTACAGCCACATCAGAGGAGTCATGCGAATCAAGACTATTTCACCCAACTACAGATTTCCAGAGCTGTACAAATAGGTTAGTTTCAACAGGTTATCTTGCCTATCCCATGATTACAATTCCTCATGATATCAATTCTGTCTTAATCATAGTTTGGATCACCCTGAAAGCTGGATGTGGCCAGGCATGAAAGATCAGTATATGTTCAACAGTCAAGATGCATGCTGCAACCAATACTTCTTTCTGCAAGGAAATGACTGTGAAGTGATTGATAAGTGTACCGGTGTCATAGCAACATATCAGCTGCCTACAGAGGCGCCAACCAGCAAACCTACTGAACTGCCTTGCGAATCGAGACGATACCATCCAAAAACTGACTACAAGAGCTGTACAAACAGGTTAGTTCAATTTCCAAATTCTATTATGCACAATGATAGACTCACGCACTTACATATCTGTTTGATTTCTCCAGTCTGGACTATCCCGCAGGTTGGGAAAATCTTGACGGGCAATACATGTTCCCCACAGCCGAAGATTGCTGCACTGCATTTGATCTTTTTAGTGATGGAGAGTGTCTTGTGCACGATGGTTGTTCCAATACAAGTATTGCATTGAAGCCGGCAATCGACATCCCTACAAATCCTGCCGATTTGCCTGAAGATATTACAACAACGACCACGACCATTTCAAATGCATGCGAATCAAACATGTATCATCCATCATCGGGGTTTACGGCGTGCACTAACAGGTATGTTCATCAGTTCCACGTAATGCTTCAAATGCTTCAGCAAATGCTAATAAATCCTGCTTTTATTGCTTATCGCAGTCCGGTGTATCCAGCATCTTGGGACTCACCAAGTTCAAGCATGTTACACAAAACAGCAGAGCGGTGCTGCGAAGTATATTTTCACAATCACGGAAAGGACTGCATGGTAGAAGAGTTTTGCTCTGGCAAAATTACTACACTCAAACCGCCAACTCGACAACCTTCAAATAAGCCAACATCACAGCCAACAAAGCAGCAGCGTCCAACTCATTCAGTGAGTATTTTGTTTTCATTGTGCACGTTTCCGAGGTTGTAATTTTGCTTGACTTACGTGTTACTATCATGCCCGATATGAAACAGCCAACGAAACGACCTATAAGTGCATCTCCTTCAAGCCGGGCACCAACAAAAGCTCCATTGACAGCAAAACCTACCCCAGGGAAACCAACTGAGAAGCCAACAAAACCTCCTACTGTAAGGCATGCAACATGATTCTACTGAACATCTTCAGATCATATAACTCATCCCCTTTATTATTCTTGATTTCTTACTTAACAGGCGAGTCCAACCCGAACAATGTGGTATCCAGATAGAAACCCCAACTATGCCGAGGGACGTTGCATCACTACATTGCCAGTCCCACAATTTCGTGATATGTACGATACACTTCGCAAATGTTGTGAAAGTGCATATTCCGGACAATCTTCAGGTGCATGTCTATCAGCGGAAGAGACAGTTACCGAGTCTACCACCTCAACATCAAGTACTACGACCATACTTCAGTACTACTCCAACCCAAGCTCGGGCATGTGTGCTACTGTCGACGGAGATACTCCTTCATGGATCACAACCTTTTACACAGACTGGGAGGAGTGCTGTAAAGCGGGCTGGATGTTTGACAAATGCATGGAAGAAAACCCAACTATTGATAAAGAACACGAGACTCTAGAAGAGGAGACGAGCACGACGACCACCACCACAACTATTGTGCAATATTATTCAAATCCTAGTAACGGGATGTGTGCTACCGTCGATGTCAACACGCCATCTTGGATCAACATATTCTTCACCACCTGGGACGACTGTTGTAAAGTTGGTTGGGTATACGATAAATGCATGGCGGAAGCACCAGTTACATTAGACGAAGTTGAAGAGGAAACAATAGAATCATCAACGACAACGACGACAACAAGTTCATCCTCAACTACATTGAAGGAAACGACCACAACTTCCACTTCAGATCCATGCAAGTCAGCTCTGTGGCATCCAGTAACAGCAACTCGTCAAATCTGCACGAATAGCGAATCATACCCATCAAGTTGGAATGATCCAGCCCTGAAAGATAAATATTTGGTAAGCAATATGATGCTGTTACTTGAACTGGTTCAGTAATTCCAATCAAAAAGTTGTGCCCATCCTTTCTGTCCACTTCTCCACCTTCAAAGTTTTCAAGTGCGAAAGAATGCTGCAAGAATGTCTACAATGCTAAATCTTGTGAAGTAGTTGACACTTGCAGATAGAATTTGAGAATGCTTCTCAAGTAGAGGATTAACTTCAAAGAAATGTACAATACATGTGGTTTATCTTCAGCCTTCTTCAGCAATCTCAGTTGAAAAGGATGCTGATGGAGAGTGTGACAGGTAGACGTATCTAGTAAAATGTTAAATCATTGTACCTCTCTAGAGTTTAGAGCCCTTCTCCCTTTTTCTTCAGTTTGTCTCACGCACAATTCACAATACACAATGTCATGCAAAATATATCACAGCTTATCAGAGGCATGCGAGCTTCTGGAACGCAGCACTTCAATCAACCGTATGCATATCATTACCCAGAAACTTGAAAATATTAGGAGTCCAATTTTAGTTTGGTTCAGTCCACCTGATCACTTCGGCAATCATGTAACATGCCTCTATCTGTTCTACCAAAAGTTATCAGCCAGATCGAAGGAAACGACCAACAGTTTGCAGTGTACAGATTGTTGAAGTCTATGCCGGCGCTATGCAATAATGTCTCAGAACACAAATTCTCTGACGGGCCCACCAATAAGCGTCAAAAGGTTGGATTGGTTCAAACATGGATTGGTTCAAACAACTCTGTAGGTTCTTTGCGTAAAGATGAAGGGTTCTGCCAAAAGGCTAAAGATAAGCGTTGTTCATATCTAATAGTTCCATGAAGTTCTTTTATTAAAAGATCTAGATACAACCATTTCATTACAATCTATCGCTCAAGGCATTGCACTCTTTAGCTCCAGCTTCTTAATCACTCATTGTACTTCACCCATCAATGATATATTTCATATGTTACAAGCAGCAACTCAGGTAGATGATCATTATATGTCTGCAGCTCTGATGACTACTCATCTCCTCCGCCATAATGCAATATCTTGGACACCTTCTTACCAGCCTCCCTTTCTTTTCTATATCTATCCTTCTCCTCCTTCGTCTTGGGAGCTTCATCTGCACCACGACGCTTCACTTCTTCACCATGCACAATAACACCAGTCTCTGGCACATCGTCATTTTCATTGGTATCCTCTTTTCTGGGAGGCGCAGCAAAAGTTTCAGGATCCTCCGCCTCGACAGTTTTACCGTCTGATACAATTGCCTCATCGGCAGTGGCTGCCTTATCATCATCTGTTTCTTCTTCTTTATCATCAGACGCAGCAGCAGCAGCAGCCTTGATCAACTCAGGGTGATTAGCTCTATCATATCTCAACAAAGCATGCTTCTTAAACTCATACAACTTCTCCTCCATAACTTTCAAACCAGACTCATGATTTGCAATCTCCTCACGTAAATCATTGGCCACTTCCTCCCTTTCCTCGTGGGTTTTACCAAGGACTAATCCTCTAGTCTCTTTGAATTCCATTTTGTGTCGGTTCTTTTTGTACCATTCTAATTTGTCGGTGTTGGCTGGATCTGATACAGATGTCTGCTGCTGTTTTGATGAAGGTTCGCTATTTTTGGACTTTAACTCTTCATATCTCGCAATAAACTTTTGGAAGCGTTCTTTCTGAATCTCCTTTAGTTTGACCTCGCCTCGTTTTTCTTGTTCTAGTTTTTGTTTCATGTTGTCGGCCACTTTGGCCATTTCTCCGAGAGAGAGACGAGTGGCTGCTGCATTACTTCCGTCGGGAGTGTTTCCTTTGCGAAGATTGGTGTTAGTGTCAATTTCAGAGCTGACGGAAGATGCTGCGGCGGCTGCAGCGTTGTGTTTTCGGCGCTCTTTGAATTGGTTTGTTAGATCTTTGCCGAGACGGTTCTTTTGCTGAAAAGATATGAACAGTTATGTTAGAGTGTGATGATTTCTGATAGCTTATAGAAAACGTCGTAAATGAACGCTCTCACCGCGTGAGCAGGCATCAACGCCGCCCCTAATAGGAGCGTGACTGTCGTGGCAACTCTCATTTCGAACAAAGCGAAAGGAGAGAGGAGATTGAGGGGGAAGATCATTCAATAGGGAGAGCGCTTTCATGAGAAAACTTATTACAGGACAGGTTAGTTAGATTAACATTTACAGTTAATACCTTTGAAGATTTTAGCATTTTATCAGAAAAAGATCATCTATGATTGGAGACGATTTGACAGAGCTGCTCGAAATAAATGTTTGCGTTCTCTTGGAATCGGTAGTCTACGTGAAACCAGATGGTAACTGTCTATTTGAGCAGTTAATGGAGGGATGTAAAGGAGTAAAATGCCTTCTTGAATTGTAATCACAACTCACAGTGCAGTGCAGTAGCTGCTTTGCTTCAGGATCCCGAAAGTGTGATTAATAATCTAGAGCTGTCCTTGATCAAAGGGCCTTGGCATGTTTTGGATGATGAACGTTGGAGAAGCTTTTGTGAACAATCTTTTAGGGATATCGGGGCAGGTCTCTTTGGGAACACACAGTTGAAAAATTTATTTATTGTTATTGTTGGTGACCGATAACTTTGACCAGAGAAGATACTTTGTGATGTCTCAAGTATCGAAAGTATTTTCAATTCAAATCACACGCTTGTAAATATTGGTATCGCTGCGCACACGCCTTCAACAAATGCCTGGTGCTCAATAGGAATTAGGACAAAGCGGAAGTGATACGCAACAAAATACTGCGGTTTTACTTTGTGGGGGAGTTTGATGTGTCTCCATTTATGAAGATGCCTCTATCTGCTCTTCCCAAAGTTATCAGCCAGATTGAAGGTAATGCCAAGCAGTCTGCAATGTATAGATTGCTGAAAAACATTCCTGAGCTTTGCAATGATTCTGGCAGAGAACTTTCTGACCAGCCTGGCAACAAGCGGCTGAAGACTAATAGTTCCAATTAGGCTCTCCGCGTTTGTTATTAATGAGATTGACCACACTAGATAGCTTTTGTGAATCTAAAGTCCATGCCAGGCGTTTGTAACCTTGTGATACATGGAGGATAGGTTAGATCTAGTTATCATTCTGGATATTCCGTGGGGCAGTGGCTTGGCTGCCAATTCTTCATGGCTTGCTACGAAGGCATCTCCGACCGCAC
>JALLPI010001081.1:0-12176 GCA_036939935.1 Cyclotella atomus
TAATAATATTACCACATTTAGTCAAATAATAATTCTCAGCCCACCCATCCACTTTTGAATATAGGTATGATGGTATAGTGCGCAGTGTGCAATTTTCACCATTCAGGCGCATGAATATGGGGCGCTCCACTCTGACCATTTTCATGGGAAACTGCCCAGCAATGGTACCTTTGAGAAACAAATTCCCGCACCGTAAATAAATCCAATATTAGCATGAAAGTGGTGGTGAGCACCCTCTTGATGTGGTGCACATCAGCAACCCACACAATTTCAGGGTACACTATAATATAACTATACCAACAAGGATGAGAAGAGAACAAGAAAGAGCGATCAGTGGCAGTGAGAGGAAGACCAGGCGATAGCTATTTAGTATAATAGTGTATTGATCAATAACCAAGGGGTCTGTTGGGCAGATCTCGCCAAACCAGAGTCAAACATGTTTGGTCCCTTTTATGATGTGATGTGACATGATGTGGCATCACTAATGACCTTTGTGACTAAGACTGTGTCCCAACAATGCCTACCAATGTTGTAGGCAACACCTACAATTGCCACATAATCTGCCCACTCCACCAGTCACATTCACAGGTGGTGGTTCCACTCCCCCACAAACTCCTGTCATTGCCCCTGCTCCTACCATTAGCTACTTTTATTATGATCAAAAGCTTTTCTTTTCCACCACAAGCAGAGCAGAGCCTGAAAGGGTATGTAGATAGATGCTTTTAAGAGCTCCTTTCTCTTCCTCTCCCTGCCACAATCATCTTTCTTCTGCTCTCCATCGATGCCAAAGGTGTCTAAATACTAAAACCACATAACTACCTAGTTTCAAGCTTCTATTCCATCACTTCCTTAATAATGGCAACAACCATAACCTCCTCCCGGCGAGCCAAAGACCTCTTCGGCTCCTGCGCCCTAGTCGAAATAATCCACCTCCACGACTGTTTCCGCGGAGCACTTCGAGCCCTCGAAATCGACGTGGCTGAACTCTGCGTCGAGATCTCCTCCATCCACACCACCGCGGAGGAACAGTTTCACAAAATCATTGATCTGGAACGACGCGTGGCAGGACGATTTACCGTTATTTGGAGTGTGTTTCGTGCTCATTCTGCGGCGGAGGATGAATTCATTTGGCCGGCGTTAAAGGCCAAGCAGGTGTCTTTGCCTACTGCCGATGGAACGTCATCGCCGAGATTGGAAGATCCAGAGCCAATGCCTCAGCAGGAGCAGATTCCACAACAGAATGATGCAGAAGCTCCAATAATTCGACAACGAGAGAGGAACAACTCTATAACCACAGTACATCAAATCGAACAAGAAGAATACGAAGAAGATCACGCCGACGAAGAACGAATGTTCAATTCCATCAATGACTTGTTATCCAAGCTTCGTGTACAGCTGCTCCAAAAGGGCAAGGCATCCTCCTCCTCTTCTTCGTCGGAAACAATGATCAAGGAATTGATGGAGGCATCCCAATCGCTATTGGATGGAACCAAGAAATTAATGCATCATTTGTTGACTCATTTGGATAAGGAGGAGACTCATTGTATGCCGTTGGTGGCTCAGTATTTGACTAAAGTGGAGATTAATGATTTGGTTGGCAAGATTATGGTAAGTATGAGAAGCTGTTGATGTCATGTTATGGGTGCATGTCTTTTTGTTGTGCATTTGACATATATGTGTGTGCAATCAATGTCTCAGCTTGTATAACATTGTACTGCATTTTAACTACAGGGAAAGAGATCCTCCGAACTAATGTCTCAAATTCTAACCATGGCAGTTCAAAATCTAAATGAATCCGATCGTGATGATATGGTACGGTATATGAAACAGGCTATGGTGGGTACTTTCTTTGAACGGTGGTTAAAAATGGGTGGATGGATTGGGAAAACTGTTGAGAGTGATGGTGGTGAGGGTGAGGATGATGGGGGTGGGAAGATGCCCAAGAGGCAAAAGACTGCTAATGATGTAGCTGCTACTGCTGCTAGTGGTTGTGTAATTGCCGAAAATGAAGCTGAAGGCAAGCCAAGTGCAATAGCTGCAACAGCCGCCACTGCCATGCCAGTACAACAAAATACAGTCGAGGAACCATCCTGCTCTTGCTGCTGCACATCCGCCAAAAATGCAATTGATACTGCCGACACACCTACCAGTGCTGCAGAGCTCGAAAAACTAATTCGAGCCATCGGCACCAATCCTAACCTCAATGCGGATCAAAAGAATTTGACTATACAAGGACTGCGTGATTCGGTTTGGAAGAACAATTGTAGAGTTTCGAAGCGTAAGCGTGAAGAGGGTGGTAATGGGGCAGTAGTAGGGAGTGTGGAAAATCAGATTGCTCAATCTAGTACTGCGGTGGCTTCAGCTGCAGCGACTGGGTCTCGTGCTGACATGACGGTGAGGCAGCCTCATCAGACACATCATTTGAGGTATGTGCTTTATCAAATACATATTTCTTACATTCTTTTCAAGGGGCAATGGAACTCAGCTTTGAATCATTCATCAATCTGCATAGCTTCTCGATATCTCAAGGAGTGGGGACTCGATTCAAAAGAGAAACACCTCCATCTTCTTACTGGACAAAGTCAGCAGACGGAGAAGTGAAGTTAGTTTGGAGCAGCGATCCCAACTCCACAACAAAGTATCATCCAAACAATGGGACGGTGCCTTTGTTTTCTGCTTTGGAACTTGCACCGACGTATCATGATGGTGGCATTAATAGAATCTTGGGTTGTCCGCATTATGCTAGATCATGTAAGTTGCGTTTTGTTCTGTCATTAGTGTGCAATCAAGCAGATCTGAACACTTCTCTCCTCTCTATGAACTCAAACTATAAAACAGGCAAGTTACGCCATCCAACATCAGGAAAACTCTACACATGCCGTCTCTGCTGTGAACAAAGTCGTGAAATAATGGCCACACAAGACAAGGACTCTCCATTGGATCGATACGAAGTCAAAGAAATCTTGTGCATGAGGTGCAATGCACTTCAACCGGCGTCTGATAAATGCATAAATCCCGAGTGTGAATCGAGAGGAAAGCCCTTTAGCAGATATACATGCAAGATTTGCAATTTTTACGATGATACACCCAACAAGGCAATATACCATTGTCCATTCTGCAATGTTTGTCGATCAGGCCAGGGTCTTGGGGTAGATTATCGGCATTGTATGCGCTGTAATGCCTGCGTGTCTTTGACGGATGAGCATCATTGTATTCCGCAACGACTTCAGGGCAATTGTCCTATTTGTCACGAGTCCATGTTTGAGAGTACCGAGCCTTTGCGTGGAATGAAGTGCGGGCATGGTAAGAGCTCTCTTCCCAGCTGATGTTCTTTCTGAAGTTTGATGATTTGTCTGATATTCATTTGTACTATCTCTCTCCAGTGATGCATCTATCATGCTTCGCAGCCTACATGCGTGGAACAAACTACACTTGTCCACTCTGCAAAAAGTCTGCAGATGACATGAGTGAATACTTTGCCCTTCTTGATTCAGCGGTTCGAATGCAGCCCATGCCACCGGCTTTTGCTGCAACAACCAGTAATATCTACTGTCAGGATTGTGGGAAAATGGGCAATGTGAGCTATCACTTTGTTGGACTAAAATGCTGTCATTGTGGGAGTTATAATACTAGGGAGCTGCAGAGGGTTGATGCAAACATTATGGCAAATTTGTACAGCAATACTTAGAGATTTGTTCTCTCTAAACAAGTATTGTATATAATTAACTTTTACAATTAACCTTTCGATCTCAGCAAGATACTATTCCAAGCAACTTGCATTTATCGATGCAACTGCTGCCTCGTCTGATTTCGACGACCCATTCATAAACTCGACAATTAACATAATCTCTACATTATCATCATCTTCTTCTTCACTCAATAATCCAAATCCCTCTTTCTAATCATAGCTGACTTACCGAGAAACAATGACAAGCCTATGCTACTGACATTGTTTTGAACTTCACAAATCCATCCACACTTTTCTTGGAATCTGCTTGAAAGTTCCCAGCAATACTCTATTCAATATTCATTAAGCAGGTTGATGTTAAGACTCCCTTGTGCCTACACCACTTTTCGTGAACCACATGGTGGAAAGCGATTGTTGTAATAGTAACTGTCTAAACTGAGTACAAATCATGTACGCTTGACTTTGGAATGACAATCCCCTTCATTTTGGAGCGTACACTTTACTTCTTGAGCCATGTGCATTTCGGCATGCCCGCTGGCGATGACTGTTGAATACTTGGTTGTTGAGTGTCTCTTCTCGTCGTCGTCGTAGACTTGGAATGAGTGTGGCCGATATATGTTTTGATGAAGTTTGTTATACCGAAACGGGCACCCTCTCTTCATCCCCATCTTGATCCACTGCCCCATTGACCCAATACCTGTGAGGCAGAGGGAGCCACCACCGCCGGTTTGGATTGTTCCCTTCTCCCAAGCAGACTGCCGCTACTTTCCACTTGATCGCCTCGCTCGTCGTCATCGCAAAAGATACTGTAATTGACACATATTAGTACATAAATATAATATACAGTATGTAAACCTGTCCGTTTGAAATTGCTTTGCCTCCTCTCCCGCTCCTTCTCTGACTCGGGCCGCTACACGCTATGGTACCCTTAACAGACCTTAACACAAGCGCTTTCGCCTTACCATTGATACACGCAACAGACATTTACCCTTTCGCGGCACCTCGAAGCAGCGCCCAAGCAATCAGCAGACAACGAAGCTAAATAAAACGTACCTGCAGCCTCTCGACATGATGAAGCTCTCCAACATTTCAATGATGCTCATCGCCCTCATGCAACGACGAACACTCGTCACAGCCTTTCAATCAACGTCATCACTCTCTTCTCATCGTCTGCTACCATCCCCATCGCGAAGCTATACCAACACAATCTCGTTACACCAAGGAAGAAGCTCCGCTGCCGTCACCGACAAGGACCTCCTCTCCAAAACCACAACCAGCAACGGATCATCCAAACAACAACAAGAAGCACTCGACACCAACCCACCCAAAGGCACAAGAGACTTTTACCCACCCGACCAACGCCTCCGCTCCTGGCTCTTCTCCCACTTCCACTCCGTATCCAAATCCCACGGCTTTTCCGAATACGACGCACCCGTCCTCGAATCCTCCTCACTCTACATCCGCAAGGCAGGCGAAGAGGTCACTCAACAATTGTACAATTTCGTAGACAAGGGCGGAAGGGAGGTGACGCTCCGTCCCGAAATGACTCCATCATTGGCTAGGATGGTCATGGCCAAAAAGGGTGGGTTGAATTTACCATTGAAATGGTACAGTATACCGCAGTGTTGGAGGTATGAGAGGATGACACGGGGGAGGAGGAGAGAGCATTATCAGTGGAATTTAGATGTTTGGGGTGTAGATGGTGTGGAGGTCGAGGCCGAGTTGATTAGTGCCATGGTTACGTTTTTCAAGAGGGTGGGGTTGAGTAGTCAGGATGTGGGTATTAAGGTCAATTCGAGGAATGTGATTGGCGAGGTGTTGAGGGAGCTGGGTGTGCCGGAGGAGAAGTTTGCTGCTACTTGTGTATTGGTGGATAAGTTGGAGAAGGTGTGTCTATTGTTGATGTTCATTGTTGTATGCTGTGTGTATTGTTGATGGTTGACTTCATCATGACATTTCAACAGGTACCACTAGACGCCATCCAAGATGATCTCCAATCCCTAGGCCTAGAAAGATCCACCATTGAAAAACTCACAACAGTTCTAACCAACAAATCCATTGAATCCATTCAACAAGTCCTACCATCCGATTCACAGGCCGTCAAAGAACTAACTCAACTATTCACACTCTGCAAAGCCTACGGTA
This sequence comes from Cyclotella atomus, assembly GCA_036939935.1. Taxonomy (NCBI): domain Eukaryota; phylum Bacillariophyta; class Thalassiosirophyceae; order Thalassiosirales; family Thalassiosiraceae; genus Cyclotella; species Cyclotella atomus. Next base: position 5,834 of record JALLPI010001081.1, read on the forward strand.
TACAAGATTGGGTCCAATTCGATGCCTCCGTCGTTCGAGGATTGGCATACTACACAGGTATTGTCTTTGAGGCATTCGATCGAAAGGGTGTGCTTCGTGCTATTGCCGGAGGAGGACGATACGATAAATTGCTCGAAACGTTTGGAGGTGAACCTACCCCAGCTGCGGGATTTGGGTTTGGCGACGCTGTCATTGTGGAATTGTTGAAAGAACGGAATAAGCTGCCGTCGTTTGACGGGAGTGGATTTGATACCGTCGTTTTTGCAATGAGTGAGGAATTGTATGGTGCGGCGGTTCGAGTGGCCTCGACGTTGCGTGAATGTGGTCAGAGTGTGGACCTTATATTGGAGAATAAAAAGTCGAAATGGGTGTTTAAGCATGCAAGTAGGAATGAGGCCAGGTATTGTGTTATTGTGGGGCAGGATGAGTATGAGAATGGTGAGGTTGCCATTAAGGATTTGGGCAGTGGAGAGCAGAGTACTGTCAAGATTGATGGGTTGGCCGATTGGACTAAAGAGGTGGCAGCACTGTCAGCAGCTGATGAGTCATGATAACATATGCAAATGCTAGAGCTTTTAAGTTTTAGGATGGTGCTGCTTTCTACATTTCTCTTATATGAATATTGTACGCTATTGCCATTCGTCAAAAGGTTGCCAGTAGTTTTTTCATGTATTTAACAATGCATCTTTCATCTTTGCAGGAAGAACATGAACCTAGGTCATCTTACGCCACTTATTGTCAGACTGTTCACAACAAACTCTGTCAGAAACGTTGTACAAATCTGATATGCACCGCAGTAATCTAAATATTGCAGAATGTTTATTCTCTCCTTCAATCTGGCTCATTACTTCTGGCAAGACAGACAGAGCAATGTTGACAAATGGAGATACATCAAATTCTCCAACAAAGTAGTGCAGCAGTGTCTTGTTGCGGATCACCTCTGCTTAGTTTTCATTCACATTGAGCTTCAAGCATTGCACTACCAATGTCGAAAACTTGTGTCCAGATACAGAAATATTCTGAAGCGTGTGATTTGAGTTGGAAATACTCTATATACTTGAGACATCACACAGAAGTTTGTCGCTGTCAAAAAATCCACTGCAATCCCTCCATAGCTTTGAAGAACCAGCATGATCAAATGGCTGTTTTTAGCCAGACTTGCTAAAATATTCCTTGCAGCTTGTTCACCAACTCCACGGTCCAAGGTAATGTGAATATATCTTAAAGTATTTGCTGGATCCCGAAAAAAAGCAGCTAGTGCAGTGCACTGAGAGTTGTTTCTACATGAAACAGACAGATCAGCCACTCCAGTGCATCCCTCCAGCATCTGCTCAAATGACTCGTCATTTTCAAAGTAGCAACTCCCGATATAGAATTGTTCCAGCTGTGCACTGTGAACTGCCCTTGACAAAGCAGCACATTGTTCCAACGATACTTCCTCTGATGATAGGGAGAGGGTCTTCAAGGCCTAAACTCACTCAACAATGGATTTATTGTGTTTCACTGCTGCAAAGAATGCACGAATGCATCGTTCTGCTGACGCCACTAAATCACCATCATTGACATTTTGGAGCTTAAGCAAATTGCTGTTTCGAACTGCTCTGCCGAATCTCATCCACATGTCAACATCAAAAAATCGATCACTGAACTGGAAAATTGTGTCCAAACGAATATCAAAGCACACTCCAATCGAAGTCTGTTGACCAGCCAGTTCACAATAGATGTTCATCCAGTTATTTGAATTTGGTGAATTATGTTCCAGCAGCTCACATGCCTCTGCTATGCTTGCTAGAGCTCTCGGTACTCCAACCCATTCAGCTATATCCCAGGCAGGCATAAGTGTGTATCTGTACGTTTGTGTTGGAGAATCATCTAAATTCATATGGTCTTAATTTGGGTGGATCTTCAGTTGGCTCAAACGTACATCTTGTCGAGCACACATCTCACCATTATGAACAATGAACTCAAAATCATCTGAAGCCCAAGAAACGACCCCACCTCTGCCACCCAACTGGAACAGATGCCACGCCTATAACCACAGAAAGCGGCGCTACTGCCGCCAGATGCCTGTTCCTGACGGTCCGCAATATTGTGGCAATCACATTCATCTATTCGTCGATGATGGTCCATCTCACACATCCAAACGATCCAAAACAGATACATCAACCGATGTAGTAGAGTGCAAGTCCATCCAAAAAGAAAGAGGCAAGCGTATTCCGTGTCCTGTTGATCCATCACATTGCATCTTTGAATCGTCTTTGCAGAAACACGTACTAGTCTGTCCAGCCGCGAAACATGAGCAAGATGTCGCATCGCAAGAGTATTACTCCAAAGATGTGAATAGAGGTGGATCAGGTGAAATATCTGCAGGTTCTGTCGACACTATGACTAATGGTGAAATGAGCAAGCAGCATCATGACTTGGCTATGGCAGTACTGCATGTGTTTTGTCACATCTTTCGTTCCAATGAAAATGACAACAATATTCATATCGAATCCGTAGATCAGATGAGAAATCTTACAGAGCAAGATATTTACAATTCAATTCCAGAAGTAGATCTTTCCTACGTGGAAGAGAAGATGTCGAAAGAATCTGTAGAGGATGAGGAACAGACACAGGCAGTGGGACAACTTAGCAAAGCAATCAAGAGACATCGAATCAAAGCAGGAGGTCCTCGTCATGTACACCAGATTGCAAGCATTTTGGGCCACATGCGCCAAACTGGCTTGCTTGACACTGATGCAACAATCTCCATGACAATGAATGTAGTGGAAATGGGTGCAGGTAGAGGTATGCTCGGTTTAGTAGTAGCAGGATCAGCAGCAGCAGCAGCAGCATCCAATGTACGATTGTTTCTCGTTGACAAATCAGGATCACGTGCAAAAGCCGAGACCAAGATAAGAACAGCGAATAAAGATGCTGCAACTGGATCAAACCAAAATGATTCACAACCAGAAGATTGTCTCAAGTTGGATTCAGTGCAAGTCAAGAGAATCAAAGCTGACTTGGCACATGTTCACATGCCAACTGCCTTGCCATTCCTCTCTGATCAACTTGCAAACAAACCAAAAGATAAAACAATAGTCATTGCCAAACATCTATGCGGAAGTGGTACGGACCTTGCTCTGAAGTCACTTAGTAAAATAACTCCTGCCGGTTCAGTTGACGGATGTGTCATGGCCACATGCTGTCATGGTCTGTGTGATTGGAATGATTATACAGGGAGAGATACCCTTCTTAAATTGTTTTGCTCGGTTGGTGGTCTATCTAGTTTTAGCAAGGGCGAATTTGATGTAATGAAAAGATGGACATCTGCTTCTGTATTGGAAGATAGATGCTGTGCATCCAATGATGATGCTGAAGACCACCATTATGTTGGCATAGAAGGCAATGATGGGACCAATGATTTGAATGCATTCAATGTGGTTCAAAAGCTTGGATTGGCATGTGGTGGAAATGGATTAGGTCGAGCATGTCAGAGGATCATTGATTTTGGACGAACCAAATACATGAAAAATACTTTGTTTTGCACTCAAGAAGCAGAGAGAAGAATATTTGATGTCAAGCTGTTGCATTATGTTCCACGAAAAGTTACTCCTCAAAATGCTCTGTTGGTGGCATACAAAAAGAACGATAGCTGATATTGGACAAGCAACACAGTTCTAAGCAAGTTAATCAAGCATTTAGCATCCTCCTACATTCACTCTCTTCACTAAAAACTGCGCCACATCCTAAGGACTCAATTTGGCCTTTGGCAAATCCTTCTCCGTCATTCCACAAGCCTCCACACTCAACTCCCACATCTTAATGGCAGTCTCCCTATCCCTCACGGCATCACTTTGCTGATTCTCAAAAATCTCTCCGCCGGACCCACCAGCTCCACGTGGCTTTCCATCGGGTGACCATCTTCCTACCTGTTGAGCGCCTCCGTTCCAGGACCAGTAGACGTCGGATTTGGTGCAGAGTGGATCATCGACGACTTGGGCAAGACGTTCTCCGGCTTCTTCCATGCCTACGTATCCTCCCGTGACGTATTTCATGAACCATGGGAATGCCTGTGGAAATGAAGCGGTTGATAGATGATAGAGCAAAAGTTTGGTTAGAAGAGCATAATTGGAAATAGTAGAGGCACAACATATATTATCACACATAACACATAACGTTGACACATCATCTACACTCACCTTACGAAACCAAGGTCTCTTCTCTCTAAACAAAGGAGTCTCGGCAATACATCCAGGATACATACTACTAAAGGCAATACCGGTACTATCGTGATACCTTCTATGCAATTCCGACACGGTCATCATGTTGCAAACTTTGCTGTCCTTATAGGCCTTGGCACCGAAGAAGGGCTTACCGTCGGCCATGGAAATGGGATTTTTGGCTCCTGCGGCAAAGCCTTGGAGTTGGCCTAGGTCGGCTTGGGGGTAGACGAGTCCTCCTCCTGTGATTTATAGAAGCGTATAAGTAATGAGTTATATGATATAACAGTGCTAGTAGTCATATCAGCACATAATGAACACCACCTAATCGAGCACAGCATGCACCAACACATGAACAACACAACTAAATCATAACACACAACCATCAAAACCTACACAACTAAATCATAACACACAACAATCAAAACAACAACACGCAACTCACCAACAGTATTCGTATTCCCCGTAATACTCCCAACAATACAACACCTAGCACCCTTAGACTTGGCCAAATCATCCACAAGCAAATTAACCAACAAAAAATGTCCAAAATGATTAATCCCCATACTCTGTTCAAACCCATCATCCGTCCACTTCGGCTCCGGATCCGTCGGCTTATAAACCGCAGCATTACAAATCAAATTATTAATAGGACGAGCACTCTTGAATGCCTTGAGATTAAACACAAAGTCTCTAACAGATTGGAGTGATCCCAATTCGAGTTTCATTACTACATAAGAATTGGGTGGCATGTTCATCTCTTGTGCGACACGTTTGCCTTTTTCGACATCACGGACTGCCATCACCACAAAGTGTCTTCCGGTTTTGGCTAGGGTGGCTGCACAGTTGAGGCCTAGGCCGGAAGAGGCGCCGGTGATGACGGTTAGTTTGCGTGTGCCGATTTTGAGCCCTCCTAGTACTTTGGCGGGTTCTTTGTCTTCTTTGGGGAAGTAGAGTTTGGAGGGGAGGTCGGTTTCGGTGAGCATTGCTTGGTGGAGGATGAGTGGGGAGGTCGAGGGTGCTGTGGCGATTGTGTTGGTGGCGAGAGAGGAGTGGATGCGGGTAAGCTGGGAGGGGGATGCTGGAGCGAATGCATCGGTTGTGGTTAGGTAGGCTAGTGCCGATAGGGCTGAGAGGAAACGAACCATGGTTGATACTACTGCTGCTGCTAATTATCGTCTGTGGCGTACTGATTGTTTCTTCGGACTGTGTAGTTAGATCCACAGAGAGTAGAAGAGTTCGAAGAAAGGGAAATGAAATGAGATGACTTGTCTGTTCTCTCTCTTGTGTTGAAAGTTGAACTCACAAAACTCCCGCCATCACGGATCTTCCAGTTGGAACTTAATCTATTGCCAATTGATGGGTCATTGTGCCATTTTCATATTGCCAAAAGATATTATTGTGACTGTAATGGTCATTAGTGCGTCAGTTCTTGAGGAGTGACTCACTGAGCTCAAAACTCAAAACAACCTTCAGCGGACAGAAGCTGTTGAGGTTGAGGCTCTTCATTGGACAAACCCAAAGAATGGCAACGCAAGTGAGCTGTAACTTTGCATCATTTCACTTCCAATCGAGAGAAAGACATCCAAAATTAATCACAAAGCTCAGCATTTGATTTGAGGTGAGACATGACATGGAAAGTGTTTCAATGAATTCAAATTCTACTGATTGCCTTGTCAAAATGAAGTACTCACCTCTCCCCTACCCCTACAGTCATCAATTGATCAATAAGGCTCAAGCTCAAGCACTCACTAGATACTCAATTCAAAGAATATCAATATGAGTGTGGTGCTGGTGCATCTGCATCTTTCCATTCTTTGCTTTCAGTAACATTACCTTTCCCTCGGCAAGCAACAGCATTCAGCATGATACGTCAAAAGTGTTTCATTGCTCAATTAATCTTAATCTACTCATTGACAGTAATGGTCAAAATGAATGACTCGTCTACTAAAGTCATGTAGAAAAGAAGTTTCACAACAAAGTACTTTTATCTTTTATTACCTTGCCTTCAGTCATCCAATTGATCAATACAGTTCCTTCACTCAATAGATACTGCCAATTGCTTCAGTTTAGGCTCAGATTTTGACATAGGCCAAATATCTAACTATTCTACTTTGGTAGATAGGACCATATAACCA
>JALLPI010001082.1:0-12871 GCA_036939935.1 Cyclotella atomus
CGTATGAAGACTCCCATAGAAGGGTTAAAGTGTCTAGGTAGAAAGGAGATAAGTTACCTAATTTCTTACGTTGTTCTGTTCTGTGTCCGATTCTGACATTATATTAGAACGAATGCAGCCGAAGGGTTTGGTTAGCAGGGGATCGATTCATTCCCCCTTGCCATCGGAACTACAGGCGCGGCGCTCAAACAAGCGGCGAGGGTGGTCCGCAGATCTAGAATGAGTCTTCTTCTAACCTCTCCACATCCGCATGCAAGCAATGTGTTCGTTCTTCCACGATGTTCATCTCTATCTAATGACAATTCAATCCCCCTTACCATCAGAACTGTGCACAGTGCTCAAACGATTAACGACAAGGGCGGTGCAGATCGAGAGATATGAGTCTTCTCCATCGCCACTGATGGCAATGCCATTCCGCCGGAGCAAAATGGCGGGAGAACGACGAACCGGGAAAAGCAGAATCATCCAAAACCACACAACAACACAACCTGCAACAAACTGCTTCTTCATAGATAATTCCATGAGACGTAGCTTGCCCCAGCCCCCTCTCTCGCAATAATAGAGTGGCTTGCGGAGGAGCTGCAAGCAGATTATAGAGACATCCAGGAGAGGGCGTCAACCGCGCCGCAGATACCCCCTGCAGCATACTGACAAAATAATGGGAAACACATCCAGCGGATCGCATCACAACCCCGCCGATACAAATAATACAACAGGCAACTTCCATCATCCAAATGTAACAATCCAAACCCTCGGTTCAGGACCCGTAGACGCCAACCAAGGTTACTACACCGCCACAGACACGGGCGATGCCCTAGCATCATCCATAACCAAAGATTTGAATGCACAATCCATCGGTGGACAAACCGTATCAATCTCGAGATTATGGCCCGGCAGCGGTCGCATGATGCGTTCTTATCGACTTAAAATTCGCATTGCTAGATTGAATACTGCATCGAGTAGTGCTGTCGATTCGGAATCGTTACCGTTTACAATTGAGTTAAGTTGCAAGAGTTTTATAGTCAAGTCTACCAGTGAAGAGGCGTTGAAGAAGGTTCTAACCGATGGAGAAACGGAATTGAAACGATTGAGATCTCTGTTGGCTAATCCAAAGCAACATCCACATGTGTTATCGTATCCTCGTTGGATTGTGGGTACATCTTTCACTAACAATGCAAACAGTATCACGAGATCCATTCACTTGTTACGACAACACGTTCATTCATCCTTGGCTGATCGATTGGTCTCTCGTCCATTCTTGACATTGATCGAAAAGAATTGGATCACATATCAGCTATTGAATGCTGTCCAATCTCTACATGATGCAGGTATATGTCATGGGCATATCACCACCGAGAATGTATTGTTAACTAGCTGGAATTGGGTGCTCCTCTCCGATGTGGGATGTCAACACTTCAAACCTGTGGCATTGCCGGATGATGATCCTGGATTATGGATTCATTGGTTTGAAGGACGGGGTGGAGAAGAGAAGGTGACGGAACATCATGGGAATTGGGAGAAGAAGTGTTGTTTGGCTCCGGAACGGTTTTACAGTCCTGGCAAGAGTGGTGATGCTGCATCCAAGTTGACTCCTGAGATGGATACATTTTCATTGGGGTGCGTTTTGATTGAATTGTTTTTGAATGGTGAACGAGCTTTGGATTTGGGTGATCTTATGGAGTATAGGAGGCAGGGTGGTAAGGAGTCGGGGGTATTGCCCTCTTCGTTGAAGCAAAAGCTTGATAAGATTGAGTCATCCAAGATGAGAGCTGCTTGTAGGCATATGTTGAGTCTTGATCCGGCTGCGAGGTTGTCTCCAAGTGAGGTGAGCTCTGACCTGTATTTAATCTCTTACTATGCCCTGCTTGAAAACAGCCGACCCACACCTGATGTTTGTTTGCTTAGTATCTTGAGAGGCTTTCGTCAAATGTCTCCAAAAAGACAACCGAGGCTACAGAATCAAGCACACAACCACCCATTCCACAATGCTTCAAAACAACACTGCAACCGTTTATGTTACGTCTGAGAACAGAAATACAATCACCAGATGTCAGGATAGTTCTTGTGGCATGCAACTACTCTTCTATTTTGAAGGCAACTATTGGTGTGGAGGATGAGTGGGGTGCAGCTTTCTTTTCGCGTGTTCTTGGGCCTACAATTCATCGCTACGAGGGGGAGCATAGCAAAAAAATGGAATCCAACATGTCCGCCAATATGGCAACCAAAGAAGAATCTGATGGCTTGGATAGATTGAGTCTTGATGAGCTCTTAAGTGAAACTGAAGATCTCCTGAGAAAGCTCGAATCGGGTTCATTGAATCTACAGTTGCTCAAACAAAATGATATTCTTCTTTCTGGAAATCAAGAGTCGCCACCGTGTTTGATGGATGATGCAACACAATTTCTTGGCAAAACATCAAATCCAACACCGTCGCAAGCATCACTTATTGTCATTCTGCAAGTGGTCTTCTCCTCCGTTAGACATGTTCGACGCACGTCTTCGAAGTTTATTGCACTGAAACTAATGCATAGAATTGCCCTCTTTTCATCCGATGAAATCAGACTCGAAAGAATTGTTCCTTTTGTTACATCGCTCCTTCAAGATTCGGAGCCAATCATTCGAGCGTTGGGAATATCAATATTGACGTCAGTTCTTACAATGGTCAGGACATTTCCTCCTTCGGATGCGCAGCTGTTTCCTCGCTACGTGTTTAAGAAAGTTGCACATCTCATCACCGATGCAGCGCTCATTGTGAGAGTGGCTTTTGCAAGGAATATTGCAACTTTAGCAGAAGCATCACTAAGATTTTTGGATATTGGTCATGCAGTGAGCTTGTATGACGCAGTCTCAGGAACAGTGTCTCGCGATGGACATGCTAATGAGGAAGATCGCATTCTTGTATTTTCTGAGGATACGGCCAATCTACTAGGCGCAGGGGTCTCGCCTGAGAAGAAGACACATTCGGATGAGAGTCTGGAAGATGACACTACAACCGTGCTAATACGAAATACATATGATGCTGACCTAGCTGTATTGCATGAAGTAGTGCTTCGGTGGGTTGTACACATCACAACTGATACATCAGACCACTCATCTCAGTCGAAACAGGCGCTTCTTGATGACTTGCAGAGGCTGTGCAACTTCTTTGGGGCTGAGCAGAGTTTTCAGATTCTACCCCAGATTCTTGCATTCTTCAACGATCGCAAAGACTGGCAGTTGAGAGCATCTCTGTGCAGACACCTGCCCACTATATGTGTCGTTGTAGGCCGAGCAGCTACTGAGCAGTTTGTTGTGCCATGTATTGAATCAGCTTTGAATGACGACGAAGAACAGGTTGTGAACGAAGCTCTTGTCTGTTTGACAACTTTGGTCTCTACCACGCTTTTGACTCGGACTAGCCTTATGGGAACTGAAGCACAACCGGCATCTCTTCATACCGATGGTAGACCAAGACGAGAGAAACAAGGTGTCATCAGGAAGTCTGCAGCGCTACTTCTTCATCCATTAGACTCAGTGCGCCAGAATGCAGCTTGCTTCATTTACTTTTGTTGGAACCACCTTAGTGACACAGACACAAATGCTTTTGCTGCTCAGATCTTACAACCATATCTTCAATACAATCCTAGCTTTGAATCAGTGCATCATCTTGTCTCATGCCTGAAAGCACCTACAATGAGTCTAGACCACGCCAGTTCTAAATCAGCGAAGACATCGTCCATTATTATCGATGGCGAGATCGAATACTCTCTCAAGCTAGCCAGAAGTCTTTCTGTGCCAAGTCAGTGGTTTAACGAAGCAGCGCTTCCATACCTCCCTTCATGGTATGAGACACTACAAAACGCGCACGAAACAAACCCAAGTCTTACTGATCCGTACTTCTCTCTTGGAATTAAAGCATTTGAACAAGGTGAGAATCTTGGTGCATTACCCACGATACGCGTTATTGATGAATCAGTTCTCTTATTGATATACATTTCATTAGTCTATGGAATCAGTGTCCCTTTCGCGTCGAAACCACCAAACCAGCATGTGATAACATCGTGGATTGGCGACATAAATTTGCCGAAGACTGCCAATGAAGAGTCAAATGTTAATGATCTTCTTTCACGTCCAGAGGTGAGTCTAGAAGCTTTTTGTGTCATCTAAATTGCATGCGTGATGCAATCACCTCATTTGCCATTTCGCTATTGTATTTGCAGATCAAAATACTCGAACATTCTTGCAAAGGCGAATTTGGGGCCTTTTCTATGATTGATCAGTCGTTTCCAGAGAACTACTTAGTGCTGAGTAAGATCCGAGCATTGATGGTTCCAGCGTTATCACCAAATCTTGGTACCGTGAGAAGCGGCTTTGATATCAATCTCAACATGAAGCAACAGTGGCGCCCAAAAGAAGATAATCTTCTTGCGACTACAAGCTCGACAACAGAACATTCCGGACCCGTTACCAAATTAGCGGTTCATACAGAAGAGGCTTTCTTTGTCTCAGCAAGTTCGGATGGGACGTCAAAAGTCTTTGAATTGGGACAACTGAAGGACGCAGGTGGGGATTTACGGAGCTGTCTCACTTACAATGGACATGTTGCTGACAATAATGGTTCAACCTATGTGAGAATAAACGATGTGACAATTCTTCAGAGCAATCGCACTGTAGCTTCAGCTGCAAGCGACGGATCTGTGCACGTCTGGAGAATCGACACAGTCACTTCACAATCATCTACCGCCCAAACAAGTAAAGCAAGAATATCCGGTATTACTGCATTGAAACAAGTACGTCCTGAAGAGGGAGAGGTGATGGCGATTTCTCATTTCAATACTTCAGCGGCATCTATCTTGACTTATGCTACTCAGCGAGGTATAATTCATTCTATGGATCTTCGATCCCCATCTGAGCCTTTCTCGATGAAGTTTGGTCCGGAATATGGATATCTGACCGCAATGGAATTGGGCAAAGATAGAGGTTGGATTTCTGTAGGATCCAGTCGAGGCTACATTGGTCTTTTTGACATTCGATTCCAATCAGTGGTGAAGTTGTGGCGACACAACAGACAATCTCCAATCAACTGCCTTTCAAATGCATGCGGTGTGTCATCGTGGCCACTTTTATTCATGGGATGTGACAATAACGAGGTTACACTATTCGACGCATCTACGGGAGAGTGCCGCCAGTGTTACCGCGTTCTCGAGGGATCCCTTTCTTATATCGATCAAGCGGCACTCCCATTAGATCGCCTTTCCATGCCTTACTTGGAAGACGTCAAAGTGGGAAAGGCAACTGTCACAATAGACGCTGCTTTACAAATGAGCATAAACAGAACGTCAACATACAATGTCAATGCTCTGGTTGGAGACATCAACCGGAATGGTACGTCACACCTTATAACAGGTGGATCAGACAACATGATTCGGTATTGGGATATAGGAAGATCAACAAAATCATTTTGCATTACCGGATTGGCACGAAATCAACCAGCACCAAGCTTCGATCACATGGATGTGGGTAGGACCTCTCGTCTCTATATTTGCCAGCAGCCTCCAGTTCCGCCGATCCATCTCATGGAGAGCAATAGGTTACCATTGCAAAGTAGACAAGGTGTGGTCAGGTGTGAAAACAGGCACTCTGACTCAATCCTTGATCTCAAGGTTATTAACTATCCTTCATCATGCTTATTGAGTGCATCGAGAGATGGGACGATCAAGTTATGGAGTTGAAATTGTGACCAGTCTAAAAATTGGAATGTTTGGGTTCGTGGGACGTTTCTAGAGCTCCAGTGTAGCATATTTATGTAATATTAATTGCTTTGAAACTTCCATTACATTTTCATGAGGGCCATCGTCAATGTAATGATTAATCAAGTTCAAGTACTGTTCATCAGTTACAAACCAATCGTTTTACTTTCACTTATACTTCATTATCAAGGCAAGATCCAATTAAAAAACAAAAGCAATATAGCCATAACAACAATAAAAGTAGCCATCCAATGTCCACCCCTCTCACCCCTCTTAGCAGCATCCACCAACTGATTTTGTCCTTTATCCACATTCTCCTTACTCTTCAATGCCTGATCGTGAATCATTACAATATCCTCTTGTTGTTCGGTGATTAAATCTGTAAATCGCGATATTAGTTGGGTGATTTCTACCATGGATCGTTCTACTTTGTGGATGGATTCTAGATCGGAATGTTGGTAGGTGGAGAGGAGGGCGGCGGATTCTCTTTGGAGTTGTTGTTGTTGTGTGTCTTCTTCTTGATTGGATTGTATGAGGTATTCGTTGGGAAGTTGTATCGGCTGTTTGGGTGATTTGAATAAAAATACAAAAGACGATGGCTCTTGACGTGGTTTTTGAGTAATGATTGGTGGACTTGGTTGTCCATCTGTAGAATCTTTTGGCTTGGGTAAATCAATCAATCTCAAAATGGAAGAAGGAGGCATCAAATACGATTTCATTCCATCCAATCCCTCTGCCAAATCCGCATAATTATCACAATAGACATTTCTAAACTCTTGTTCTTCTTGCAAGCGTTCCATCTCCTCCCTTTTCAAATCATGCTTTCCAATCTCCCAAGGAGCAGGTGGCACTCTCCTCTCATTATCCTCATCATTATCTTCACCACCCCTTGTAACAACATGAATATTATTAAACCCCAGCAACGGATTCTGAACAATGCTCATAGTCTCCACACTTCTCAACTGTTTCTCTCTCACCATTGTCAATTCAGTCATTGGTTCCATAACCTCCAATTTCAATCGGGTCATTAAACAAGAGGCTATACCTGTTCTGTGTCCTATCGTGCCTGTGGCCCATGAGTGTTCATTGCTGTTATTATTGTTTGCAGCATCATGAAGTATTGTTGATGAAATGTTGTTGTTGTTGGTAGAAAGAAAGGGATGATCCCCCTCCACCGAAGAGACAGTCTGACGAAGCGAATTGATTTGCTTGGCCATACTGGCTGCAAAGGATGCTACTGTCGTTTCTAGTATGGATCTATCGTCTGTAGATGTTGTATTGTTGTGATCATGTGTGATATTATTGTAGTGGAAGCAAATGTCCAATGTGTCACTGGAGGATGTATAAGAAGCGGACTGAGTGCGTATCATGTGTGCCACGTCGGAGATGGAGGAGGACATGGCGTGTGCTGCTTCCATCCACGAATCGGAAGGTGGACATTGTGTGGAGAGATGAGGGCGGAGGTTGATTGCTAGGTAGCCGGGTGCTGCTCGTGATGTGTGGATGTGAGTATTGTTGACGTTGTCTGCATCATCGTTGGAGTAGTAGTCGAGCCGCTGGAGTTTGGGATCTCGACCCATGATGATTTCGTGGCAGCATAAGTGCCATTCTTTGGTGCGGTTGTGAGTGTGGAGAAGTGCTGTGGTCACCATGGTTGACTGTAGCTTTGTTTGAGACGTTACACAAGTTATGCCAGCGAGAAAAATGTGATTCACTTTAGCTCTAGAGTGAAACCCATTCAACACAGAAAAGCAAGGAAGCAACACGTTGCGTGAACACGTTGCGTGGAAAAAGACACGTATGTAGTCATTCCAATGCCAAAAAAGCCACACAAGACCACCGCGCAAATCGGGCTGGATCTTCTCTCACTTTCATCGAAACAATCTCAATCGAACCACCAAACAGCAACAGCAGTTCCGATTGTCGATTGTACCATTGATAGTCATAAACCACACTAACACAGCCCCTCTACAATAATACAAACAACACACAACAATATTATCTCATCATGTCAGTCCTCCAAACCTACTCAGACTACTTCGTCGTCTCCCAAAAAAACGGCCTCTCCCAATTCCAAACAATGACCGCCTACCTCGGCGGCTCGGCCTTCCAAACCGTCCTCGACAATCCCGTCACGGCCTACCGCCAGCTCGTCCAACAGTACGCCAAAGACGCGGCAGGCAAGGCGGTCGATCCCAAGATTGCCACTGCCGAAGCTACTGCCGTCTTCAAGGCCAATCCCGTAGCTGCTTCTCTGTCTGGACTGATTCCACGCATCATCGGTGTGGGGTTTAAACGCGTACCCAAATTCGGTATTCTTTTAGGATTATCCTTCTTCCTAGGAGAAGACGGCACCATTGGCGTCTCTTCCGCTTTTGGTGCCTCCATCCTCTCCGCACCGTTCATCAACCCCATTCGTATGATTGAAAAGCAGCAACGTGCCTATTTCAAGACTACGGGGGCTGAAAAACCCATTATGGAGATATTACGTGAATCGGCCAAGCAAAACTTTGTACCTTTATTCAGAGGTACTGTTCCCCTCATGGGACATTCTTGTGCTTCGGCTTTGTTGGGGTTGGCGGGACAGCCCAAGCTTCAAAAGTATATCAAGGAGGAATTGTCACATCATGGTGTGGGGAACTTTACCTCCGGTTTACTCGCTAGTGCGGCCGTTACCCCGATTTATGTGGCGGTGACTAATCCTCTAAGTCGTTTGGAGGTTATTATGCAAACTTCCAAGATTGACGGTAAGGCTATTGGGGTAATCGAGGCTTGTAAGGAGATGGTGAATGATTCGAAGGAGTTTGGGTTGAGGGGTGTTTTTAGGGGACAGGGGTTGGGTATTGCCAAGGGTATTTTGAGTTTGACGGCGTTTCATCAGGGGAGGATTTGGTTGACGGATGCTTTTAGGAGTCATAATATTGGGAATGGGAGTTATACTCCCAAGGTTGGTTCGGCTTAGAATGTTAGAGAGAGAGAGAGAATGAAAGAAAAAGAGGAGAAGTATTGTGTGTGTCAAGAAGTTTGTTTTCTTCTTCTGTGTTTAGGTTATTGCTATTGGGGGATTTCGATAATTAAAATGGGGTGTACAAGTCTTAACTCTTGGTTGTATGTAGATCTGTTTTCTGCTACTGATCACATCCAGATGCAAGTATCAATAACATTGCTTCTGTTTGTGGCAATGTCATGTCTGTGGCAATGAAAGAGAATTGGAACCTATGGATTTCGTGAGCATTATTTGATATCTAGAGAGACAAAGTTGGACAAAGCATCACTCTTCTATTTCTTTTACAAACTGCCAGACAGCTTTCCCCTTTATTTTTAACTATTTACTACAACTCCTCAGAAACCTGCTGTCTATTCACTCTATTCTTCACAGGGACACTCTCAGGAAATAAATCCTCCAACTCTACACACCGTGTCAAATCAAACCCAGCCAATTTCTTTGCCAGCTTATTACGATCTACCTCTGATATTCTCGTATTCGCTGTCATTCGTTCCAGCTTTTTCTTATAGTCTTTTTGATTCTTACATTCATCCGTGAGGTAACGTTCATAGCTTCTTTCTACCATGCGTTCTACTTGTGATAGTTGATATCTATCTCTGTAGATTGTTCGGATGAATTGATCAGAGACAAAGTAGGGAATGTCTTTGACTTGAGTTAGCTTTGTTGCTAGTGGGTTCACAAATGGATTTTGTTTCTTTGAATATGCATATAAATAGTAAAAAGAAACTTTGTACAAGAGGGCAATTAAAAAAGCAAAATACATGCATAACTCACGGTCAAACTGAAATACTTGCTTCCCCCAACACCAGTAGTATCCCCAGGCATATTAAAGAAGCTCAAAAACAGAATCATCAACAATGGTAAAAACTGTACAAATTGACCAAATAGCCCATGATCCTGCTGCTGCCGTTGCTGCTGCTGCTGAGCCCTCTGCCTCGCCATATTGGGATGCATCCCCCCAAACGCAAAACCGGGTCCAAACCCCGTAGAATAAACTCTCACACCCGGACCACCAAATCCACCACCACCAGCACCGGGAGGCATCCCCCCAAAGAACATATTGAATATATCCTCGGGACTAACATCCTGTCCATGAAAGTGAGCACCGCCACCACGATGTCTCATCCCACCACCACCTCGCTGATCCGGATCTTCCTCACCATAACGATCATAAATAGATCTCTTTTGACTATCGCTCAATGTCGCATACGCGAGTCCCACGGCTTTGAATGCCTCGTCGGCGTGCGGGGCGGAATTTTTATCCGGATGCAGTTTTAATGCCAATTTTCGATAGGCCTTTTTGATGGCCGATTCGTCTGCGGATTGATCGAGTCCTAATATTCGATAGTGGGCTCCTTTTCCGCCTTGACGAGCTTTGAGGACGGTGTTTACGATTTCTACTTGGGCTGCTGTGTAGGAACGACCGTTGGCGTCCGTGTTATTGTTGTTTGATGTGGATTGTTGTTGTGAATTATGGGTACTCATGTTTGTATCAGAAGATGGGCCGCTGCTGCTACTGGATTCGTTTAATTTTCGTTCAGCCTGCTCTAACAACGGTTTAACGCCAGGAAGAGGGTACAGGTGAAGGGATTTGGATAGGAATTTGACGGCTCGTGCGAATTGATTTTTGCGTAGGGCGTCGGCTCCAATGTCTCGGCAGCGGGCGGCTTCTTCTTTGTTCACCTGAGGAGATGGGTTAGTTTGATGAATTGTGACGGTGAGGTTAACTACGAAATACTCTTTGCAAGAAGCTGCAAAACGATCCAGAGGCAATGCCAGCAATCTCACCTCCATGAAGATTCACGTCATCGAGTTGGGTTGTGGTTGGTAGGTTGGTGTGTGATGGTTTGTGGTTTGAGGTAGTACAGTTTGATGAGTGAGCAATATTAAATCACGTGAAATATCGATCACCGATCACGTGAGAGTGAAAAGTGAGACCTACTTTTGTCACACCTTTCCTCTCGCACAACCAATACGATTACTTTAACTTTTGCAGTTAGGAAGAGGTGTAGGGCTATTACTTGACTTAGTTAATGATTGCCTACTTTCAACATGTGAGACAACACAATCACACGTGCAGCCCACA
The DNA here is from genome assembly GCA_036939935.1 of Cyclotella atomus. Classification (NCBI taxonomy): domain Eukaryota; phylum Bacillariophyta; class Thalassiosirophyceae; order Thalassiosirales; family Thalassiosiraceae; genus Cyclotella; species Cyclotella atomus. Next base: position 10,823 of record JALLPI010001082.1, read on the forward strand.
CATAAGCGAGGTAAGTCCGTCAAAACGGCACCAGATACACAAAAAGGAAATGATGATGTCTAAACTTACATGTATTGCTCAGCTTCTCTTCTTTAACAACTTGTACAGCCCATCCGGACTGCACTCCAACTTCTCCTCCTTGCACAATTGCTGCAAAAACACAGCCAACTGCTGCGGTGTCTTATCATACTTGTGGTCCGATCCTGCCACAAAGGTCTTGAGCATCGTATGAATCTTCTCCAGCGGAATCCGACCCAAATTAGACAACATGCCAACTATATACGATTCGTAGACCTGCAGTATCTCTTCCTCTTGGTCGGCACCAAATGACACGACATGTTCGTGATGGTCATCTTCGTGATCGACAAAGCTTTGTTCGCTCGCATTGGCATCTTGAGCAGATACGAGACTATACCCGCCCCGATACTCTTGAACCACACGTTGATTGACCCAAAAGCCCATTCGTTTGCGTACCAATTCATCTGGCATTTCCGTCTCAATGGCTAGATTCTCCACCGTCCAAAATGTACTGTCTTCAAAATGAGCCAACAGCGTGGCATGGGCCGGAGTACACTTCACCTCCTTGACGTGCGAAACTACGTTACCATCCTTGTCAGTCTCATAAACTTCCACTTCCAACTCGACATGTCCCAGCTGTTTCATCCACACTAATCTCCGCGGATTCTTCAACTTGGCATATTCCTCTCCAAAACTGTCAAGTTGCGATTGGATACGGTCGTGATTCTTCATTTCTTCCTTTTGCAACGAAGGCCAAAAGATATGCGATACAATAGCCGCATCTACCACCGGAGCATCCTCACCCATGGAATTATTGCTGAGAGTGGAGCAAATATTGTGATGAATCCTCTTGGAATCATCAATATCCTTAATCATAACTTCGCATTGCCTCATACTCGCCTCTCCAAACCTCAATTTGAGCAATTCGAGATTGTGCACTTCTTTGTCGGTATCATACTCCAGATTCGACAAGAGTTTATCGGCCAACATGATTCGATATTCGTTTACGAAGAGCTCTTTGCTGCCGTAGATTCCGACGAGCATGGATAGAATATCCCCCGCCCTCCGTTGCGAGATGGTAGTAGAACCGACCCTGTTACCAACTCTACCGCTAATGACACCCCTCCTCTTCAGTATAGAAGGAGGAGGCATCCACTCAAAAAACGAGGGCGCAACATCCTCATAATTCTCTTCGCCATCCTCCTCTTCCTCGCCTTCCTCCAACGGTTTGGCATCGCCCCTCCGTAACTCATTATACAATTCACCCCCACCCTCACCCTCTTCCGTCAAACTCGTAATAATACATCGAACCGTATCCCCCCTTTGTCTCAGATAGTCTCTCACCGGCTTGGTTACCACACTCAACAATTCACCACTGTCATCCATCTCGCGTAACACCTGTATAGTGGAGATGTACACATCGATAATCTGGCCAGTCTGCGCTCCAGGATGGATTAACCGTTTTTCCAAAGATTTTCTCCACTCTACAGCCAATGAAGCGTACTGTATACGTCCTGTTCCATCTAGGGCGGCGCTCAATTCGCGAATGGCGGGTAAACTCTCCGGATAATCTGTAGTTAATTCGAATAGTTCAGAAGAACGAATGGAGATGAATGATTCATGGATTAGATACTGCAATTTGTCGTCCCATCGTTCATTTGTAAAGGCTGGTTCATGGATGATTTGCTGTACGAAGGGACGAAGGACTGCATCTTTCCAAGATAGACAGGTGGATAACAAGTTATGGGATTCGTAGTCTCCTTGGATGATTTGACGTAAGGATCGATTGGTTATGGAGGTTAATGAAGATAAGAATGGAGTGAGGAGATGGTAAGGTATCCATTGTAGTGTGGATAGAGCTTTGTATAGTTCTTCTTGTTGGAGTTGCTCTTCGGTAATGTCCATACTGATGCTGTCATCAATCTCTTGCTGTTGTCGCTGCCATTCTTTATGATGGCATTCCATCATTTCCTGAAAAAGATATTGGCACTCGCTTAAAAAAGTGGATGGAGCTCGTGCGAATACAGCTGC
>JALLPI010001083.1:0-12168 GCA_036939935.1 Cyclotella atomus
AAGTTATATTATTGAGCTATCAATAGTAGCACGCTGCATCTTCTAGCAGTCGTGCATATTTGCCAAGCCAAACCTCACCTCAAAAGATACTTGTATCCATGGATCTTCGGCAGTCCACACACAACAATAAGCTAAGGTTAACTTTGGCAACGGCATTGAGGCCTATTGGAATGGACGGGAAAATTGTTAAATTATATGTTACTGTAGCTGTAGTCAACTGTAAAGTTTAAAGATCAAATATGCATTATTAGTTTTAATATTAATATAAATAGACACAGGCAGCACAAATAGATGCAAATTGTCTCTCCTCTCTTTTGGCTGATTGTAGTGTGTTTGCTGCAATTAACGCTGTTAATTGCTGCAGTAAATAAAGCAGAAGAAGATAGATGCAAGGGGGTGGAGGTGCTCCCCCTCCATTCTGTGAAAGCAGCAGCTCCCGCAGGGTTGCGGGGGACGCCTGCATTATTTCACGCAGAAACAAGGTGAGTGCAATGTACAAACATGAAATAAAAAGGTAATAAAATACATGCGCTTTCTTACCATCATTAGGAATGAATGATCAAGTTCCAAGCTATGGATGGCAACCGTGTCAACCTCTCACCAGTATCCTTGTACTCACTGGCATTTGACCAATGCGGACAGAGCACTCGCCCGCGATTCGCAAGTACAATAATCTGTAGTGCATCAACAAGCCAAGTATCATAATGACCCAGAATCGTGAACCCAAACCTTCGTCGCTCTGAACAGCAAACAATCTGACATCTCGATTCCAATATTCCAATTCCAAAATGCTATGAGAAGGTTCTTGTGACTAGCTCCTGTGCAATTGGTTCCACGGCAGCACTCAATCATATCAATTCTGTACTTGTTTTTTTCTAACCGTCCCATCTCTGCGTAACTGTTTGGATGGGGCTCCATACAATTATGGTAATGGTGGCAAATCTGGCCATGTCCGTGTCTTCTTGTTGCAAACTAGTGAGCCGACTGCATCTCCAAGCTGGAACCCAACCAGGGTAGCCAACCTGGCCATGTCCGTGTCTTTTCATTGCCAACTAGTGAGCCGGCTACATCTCCAAGCTGGTTTGAAACTGTTGGGCCGACTATATCTCCCGCGCCATGAACTTTTGTAACACTAAACAATTGGCTCTGAAACTATGATACTACCTTGTTACTTATATATCCATCTCTCTCTCTACTCATCTCAACGCTAGACCACGCACAGTGCGACTGAGAGGTGATTTGGTGGGTGCCTGTCGTTGGCGCGCCGACCCATATGAGGCGAGAGCTGGCGAGCGTGGCTGGTGGCTGGACTGGCTGATTTTGATCCGGCACCCATCTCTGTTCACTTACTGTACCGCAAACTGAATCAAGACTGAATCGATGCAAGAATGCACCGTTCTCAAGAATCGTGTCTTTAGCACAGCCGCTGCCTTTTACTTGCAGCGCAAAACATGACAATCCTTCACTGCCATGCTCAAGAGCATGACTCCCTCGCAGTTGGCGTCGTGCAATTTGTGAGTTGCCACCAATTGCTGATTTGATTTTCTGCAACGAAACGAATAACATGAGATGAAGATAATACGGCATCATCAATCTGAAGGGGCGTCATTTTCGTCCCATTCCAGACTGGACCTCGCATATCTCAGTCATATTTAGTTATGTTGACTCTCACCTCTTATTATTCAATGCATGTCATTGTGTCCTCGTCCAATTCTACAGCCTCTCCTAAATCGCTGCGATGGCAAGAAGCAGAGCGCGTTTTCAAAACCGTTCCTTTCACTTATTTTCATTGCTTGCAATCACACTGAACCTGGCCCGTGCCATCAACAATTGCATGCAAGATCTCTACGGAAGTAATCTCAACTGCAACTCGAATGATATTGAACTTTCTTCCATCACTAGCGTTTACGTTCACGATGAAGACGCCTATCAAGATGAGTTTGGTATATGGAGAGATGCATGCACAGGCACTGACGATTACGTCAATGTGGTAAGTGTATTTTCATCGTGTAGCCTCATATCGAAGATACAATATCAAACTCACTTGATTTGTACATGAATAATTAAACTCTAGACTATTACAGCCACCCTAATTCTAATTCAGAACAGAAATGACGTTGGAATGTGAGACCAACCTTTTTGTTTACATGTTCATGTATCATGGCCATCATATGATGAGTACTAAATCTTTCGCTCTGTTCCTTTTCAACTCAGGTATATTAATACGGAAGGAGGCAATGCCTTATCAGGATCATGTGCATTATCGTTGATGTCACAGACAAATTTTCAGTTTGGAGCTGTTTCGCCAGAAGTGATTAATATAGCTGGTGGCACTGTTACCGTTGGTGAACTTGAAACTAATGCAGACGAGTGTCCCGACATAATGAGCTCAGTGTCAGGTGCTTCTCTCGCAGGTTTTGTATTTCCGCCAGTAAGTCTCTGATTATGCAATATACTCAATTCTCATCGAGATTGTCACTAACAAGTCTATGGTATGCCCTTTAGATACGGTTAAAATGCTTTGACGGAGATAGCAATGGACTGCTTGACCTTGGTATTGCAATTACTTGGAGCCAGAACGACGGGTCAATGTATTGCAGTCCAAATGATTCGAGTACATGGCCACTTCCATACACGCCAGCAAAATGCTGGGTGCCAGCTTCACGTTTCAATCTCAATGTTGGTGTCCCACTTTACACTACTCCTTCAAATAGACCCAGCTCTTCATCTATACCATCCATAACTACTTCGTTATCATCTCAGCCGAGTACAAACCCCTCTGAATCAGTTCAGCCTTCGGATCTGCCTGCTGCCTCAATTTCGCCATCACATTCACCAACAGTTTCATCTACTTGTCTACCGAGAGCAAGAACAGTTAAGATTCAAGCAAAACCTGGAATGCATCTACAACTGTTTCAAGTACAAGTCTTCTCATCTACCACCAGCTCATGCTTAACTACCAACAAGCTAGCGCATCAGTCATCTACTTTAGAAGGCGGGACTCCTGCTTCTGCCGCCATTAGTAGTGATAAGTATTCTTTTTCGTATACGAGTAAAGACGATTCCAATGCTTGGTGGGCAGTTGACTTAGGGGCAAATTTCAATATCAGGTCAGTTTACATTGGTCAGCACATGTGCAGGTATGCACCAGATCAAATAGATTGCTTCTGTCATTTGAGTGAATCCAGTGTTCTTCTACTGGACGAATCAGGTATTCTCATTGCCAACTATACATTTGGAAAAATTTGTGCCAAAAGACACACTGTTGAATTTGACGAGGCATTTGCTTGTGAACCGACTTGATCCGTAGTAATCTACATGTCATTTGTCATGTATTTTAACTCATATAGCCCAGAGACCTTTCCTTACAAACATCTAATGTATTACTGATGCATTATTTACGCTTGCTTCAAGTAGTAATAATCCAGTTCATGAGCATTTGGGTGGCCTCCTAGAGGGGCATGTTAGGAGAGACCTCTCTCTTTCCTTCGCTTCTTCCCGCCAAAATCCAAAAACTACTGCAAGCCCCCACAGCATTGCCCTCCTCCAAAGCATCACGTACCTGCATCTGTAGTGCAAAATGCGACCACACATCCTATTCACAACCCTCTCCTTCTCACCACATCTCAAATCAACTCGCCCATTTACAGCCCGAGCCCTTTCAAGCCTGCGAAGAGATGACGACGGCACCATCACAATTTCTCCCGCCGATCCATCTGCTCACTCGGCCAGTGTGATTCTATGTCATGGATTGGGTGATACGGCTGATGGATGGGTGGATCCTGCTCGAGTGAGTTTGCATCTGCGTCATTTGCAATTCGTATTTGCATGTGCCGATTGTGTCTTGCATTTATATAAGTAACCTCGTAACTGACCTCTTCATGCCTCCATGAATGTGGAAACTATTGTACATCAGTTTCTGGCAAACAAACTGCCACATACCAAATTTATTCTGCCGACTGCTCCAACGCAGCCAGTAACATTAAACATGGGATTTGCCATGCCATCATGGTATGATATTGCAGGTCTAGACTCTCGCTCTAACGAATTATGTGAGGGGCTAGATGAAAGCATGGGCAAGATTTTGAATCTGATTAATGAACAAGTTACAAACGACAACATTGATTATTCACGGATTGTCCTCGCGGGATTTTCACAAGGTGGAGCCTTGGCATTATACACAGGTATGACTTGTAATAAAGTAGGAGAGGAATATCATGGGCTGGGATTGGCAGGTATTGTTTTAATGAGTGGATACCTCCCTCGAGCATCGTCCTTTAGAATAGCGGAAGGATCACAATATACACCGATATTGCATTGTCATGGGAGAGATGATCCAATGGTAATGGTGGATGCAGTGCAATTGAGTAAGAATCGCGTTTTGGAAATGGGAGGGACTGATTATGAGACGAAGATCTATCCTGGATTGGAGCATTCTGTATCCATGGAGGAGTTGGAGGATGTTACTGAGTTTCTTCTAAAGGTTATTCCGCAAAAGAATGATGAATTGTAGCAAGTTGTAGTGGTCTAATTTCGGATGAATTGGTAGAAGAGGTCGATCAGTTTTAAGTAGCGCCACCGCAATAAATTGAATAATAGCTCGAGTCTGTATTATTGTTTGTTATACTGTACATTACTCATATGATGTGTCATTGAATTGATTCATGATTCTGCTTTATCATATTGCATGATTGTCACTCTTCAGTTAAGGTCGTCTTCCAAAAACCCCATTACTCATTATAAATAAGTTCTTTGGAACTTCTTATACTTGTGTTTTCTTTTCATCAACTCATTTTGAACATTCCGTAGCCACAGTCCCAACCGACTCAGGAGAACTCGGCACCATCTCCAAAATAGACTTGTACTTCATCTTTTGTTTCGTCATCTTAACTTTCTTATGAATCTTCTTTTTGTAAATTTTGGAGTTCTTAAGATTGGTTTAATTGCAACCATTTGTCTCGTTCGTGGAGTTAACGGATAGCTTTTGCAAAATGGCGATTTTGCCTCTGGATATGTTGGAAAGACGACTTTATTTGGATTGGCTCTTGGTATACGTCGTGAACGCCGGATGACTGTGTTGGATGGTACAGGACGAGGTGGTAGCTTGCGCCATTTTGGGATTTGTGATGACATTGTTGAGTTATCAGTGGTTAGTGTCGATGATTCATTCATCGCTGACGATGAAAATGATATGCCCATTGTTTAAGATCTGTTTTTTGCTGATGGCTGACAAATAGTAAAGTCGGGTACGCCGCTGATCCAAACCCTATCTACAGATGCAGTAATTGATGATAATGCCACGCTCAGTATGCAAGGAAGAGTGCCTGGGTGCCGGCATAGGATGAGATGATGTGTGCAAGAGCATCTCATCATCATATCACGGGCGTTCGCAAAATGTTTCAACTTGGCATCAAAAATTTGAATTGGGGACCCACATACATCACTCACGGTGAAAAAGTGATTGTCTCACGTGAGCTACGATATCACTCGCACTGAAAGCGGAAACATCATCAATCATCACTCCTCGAGCACACAAGCCTAGTACCTACTCTGTCTGTCTCTTGATAACCATGTCGGCTGGCTCAATCAAACCAACTGCTGCAATACTATCTGCGCACTCCGCTGGCAGTGTTGCAATTCTACACATATTCATGATGCCTTTGTTAGAAAAAGATTCGTTGAGCATGGTGAGTCCATCTTGTACATCAATAAAGAGACTTAACTAATTATTGAGCTATGATTAACTAATGCGCTTGTTTATAATGCATTTTTCAGTATCATCTAGATCCAAGTGTCATCATTCAAACTCCTTTACCTACCGAAATTTTAGTCAAAGTAATCACATATTCATTTGGCTGGAACATCATTGCTCTAGTTGCAAATCATCTTGTGGCACCTACAAAACTAGCGAGTATCATATCAACGATAGCGGCAATAGTTTCAGGAAGCATCTTCACATATCTTCTATTCATTTTGTGTGGTTTCCACCCTGGATATTTCCCAATACAGACTTTCCTAGCTTCGTGTTATGTGGCCATGAATACATTGTGTGCTACTTCACTACCAGAGTTAGATTCTGTTAAAGAGAATCAAAATAGCAATTCATTGATATTCAAACAAATAAGGGTATGGAAATATCTACTTGGTCCATCAATGAGCAAATTACAGACTCTGCACCAGTCAGCCTTTTATGGGAGTCTAATTGGCATGAGTGCTTTGTCAATACTGAGAATATTAGATCATGGGATGCAGATTCAAAGACACCCAGTGCCCATCTTATTGGGTTTGGTATGGGGTAGAGCAGGTGGTTTGGTTGTTGGACTTCTGTGGGGGCTGGTTGATAAGAGGATAAACTAGATGTAGTGTTGCGAGGATCTTGGTTCACTGACGAAGAGAGACTGTTGCTCAATACACAGACAAGTTTATGCGGTGAATCTCGGCGCAGTTGAATTACGAATTGTTATATCCAACAAATCAGCAATACCGAGGCAATGACGACTGACTGTTTGGAATCAAGTCCACGTTTCTGCGCCAAAGAGAATTGAAGAGGAGGAAATGGCCACAAGTCATCCCACCATGTTGATTCTCGGGGTTCTTTGGCTGGCATGTCCGAGGGCGCCGAGCTGATAGATGGTGCGGAACTTATAGATGGAGACATTGATGGCTGGATGCTTATGCTGGGCATTAAGGAAGCAGACGGGGCCACCGTTTCTTCTACTGAAGGCATTGACGAAAGCTCGTTACTACAATCTACGGTTTCGTTTGACACAGCAAATATCACATCATCGATATCCGTATAGCCTCCAATCGATATACAAGGACCTCCAATATAGTTGTTGTAGCCAAAGTTGACACGAATCGCCTGTACTTCACCGTCAGGGACAGTATATGTACACAATAGAGTGTGAGTCATAGAGGGTGTGATGAATATATACCGTGTTTCGATATGAGTCCAATTAACCGGTGTCGATAGATTCGTGGTGTAAAAGAATTGTGCAACCTCAATGCCACTTGACATGGCTCTGCCAGAGGTATCAGTTGCAGTTCGCAAGGTTGCCTCCACTATAGCTTCTTTGCCCGCCGTCAACAGACAGCCATCTTTAGAGCGCACAACAATTCTATCAACGGATTCATCTTTCTGATATACCATGTCAGACGAATCGATGCATCCATCGATTGTACTTGAAGCATTGTTCTCTCCTGTGCCCACCAACAACGTCCCAGTATTACAAGATGTGCTTGGAATGTTGCATCTTGGCACCCCATAAGTTGGATCATATTCAGCCTTTATCTCTGATAGGCCTCGATACGGATGGCTGGCATAATCTGTCTTTTTCACTGTGTAATTGGCAGATGCAGTCACTACAAGCCATTGAATGAATGTAAAGCCGAGTTGAAAAGACGCAATCATCATGAGAGGGAAGCATTTTATGTTTTATGGATGGATGGTAGTGGGACTTAATTCAATGCATGTGCTCTTTAGATTTAATTCACGCTTAAATATTTAATTACCAAGACTTATGATGGTACTGCGTCAGATAGACTAAATATAAATGCAATGGCTCTCAGTGAGAATCAACGACGAAGAAATAGATGAAAATACTTTGTAATAAGCGAGAAATGCACCCAAGTTGGGACCGATGATCTGTCAATATTGCAAATGCTGCAATAAACCAAAAACCAAAATGGGTGCCGAAAAGAAATGTCTTAGGTCAAATATGTGGTGTCATTGGTACTCGTATTTGCTCTCTAGAATCAAATCTTAATTATTTACTTTTAACAACTCTACAACAATAACTCAGTATCTTCTAAACGAGCCAAGTCAAGTACAAACACGAAAATCAACCTCTCTACATTAAGGTGTAAAGCTTGATAGAAAACTGGGCAACGATTGACATCATAAGAATGACTGTCAAGATGGTAGGGCCCATGATATCCACTGCGCAGTGAGTTCAAATTGGGAGAATGAAAGATACGTGAGTTGACTTTCTTAAGATCGTTCCTCGTTTGAGTATTGAAATCTTACCATATGGACCTGGAGCCTTGCGACGGATCATGCTTGCCCTTCGTGCATCTACAAAACAACAAAGAACGTATCATGAGCGCAGATCTCGAGCGAGACAAATCAAAAAACACAAACTCACATTGCATCATAGCATACACAATAAACGAAATCGACACCGGCAACAAAATCACCCCATAAAGTTGATCCGGTCCGGCAGTATGCTCCGCCGAAAACGCCACAATAGCCACACTCGCCCCAGCCAAAATGGTCGAGACGTGCAACCAAGCCAAGAAGGTGCGTTCATTGGCAAAGAAGACCTTGGGGTCCACCTTTACGGGTACCTTGCGATTGATTACCATGCTTCCAATGTCATCTCCCGAGCCGGCAGCCTTGTTGTTGGCTGCGCCATTACCGAAAAAGTTACCGAACCACCCGCCTACTCCGTTGGCAGCACCACCATTGGCGGCCCTAATACTATTGGCACGTGCCACACCAGCAGCAGTAATGGGACGAGGCTCAAAGTTGCTGGCCGTGCTTCCCTCGGGGAGAGTTTCGATCTCTTCGGCGTCGGCTTGGGCGGTGTCGATGTTGACTGAGGTGGATAGTTTGGAATCTCGGCGTTCGAGGAAGTAGACGGTGGGTTGATCGCCGGGGGCGTTGGATGGTGGGATTAGGGGGGTGCGTTCGTTCTTCGACATGGTTACTGCTGCGATCTTCTAGCTTTGTTGTTGTATTCAGATTTGGATTGTTGGGTGTTGTTTGGGTGAGTTATTAAAGAGTTCCCGTAATTCATACTCCTCATTGTCACAATAGTTTCATTACTTCTATCTGAGGTGGGTAGCGAGAAAATTATTAACTTCCGAGACTCTTGAAATGAATCTCAAAAATCGCAGTGAATCTTCTACAGAAAAGGATCTATGCTACTGCCAAGTATGCTTTTGTGTGTAGAACACTTCACTAGAAAGAATGGCATGAATGCTGATTAACACGTTGATGATTGATGCATCTGACTCTACTGGCAATTGAGAGGCCTATGAGTCTACCAAGACTATTGCGGACACCAACAACTTGTGCTTTCCATTGCCCTTGCTGTTGTCTGTTGTATGTTGTGGTTGCAATGTTCTAGTTGTTGACAGTCAATAAGTGGTGGCCATTGCCATGGATACGTGCTTTAGCATTTTTGTTTTTGTACCATTGATGTTACAGTTACAGTTTCAAAGTTGTTTTGGGGATGTATAACGCTCCTCAAGGTCTCTCTGTCTCTTTCAAATGTAACTCTAGTACTAGTAGAGGTAACCAAACAGATATCTTTTGTCAGCAGTGATTCAAAAAGGTCAATGTCAGCATCAGATTGGCATTATCATGGCCTTATGGTGTTTATAACTTGAAATGAAGGTCGATTGCCTATTACCATTACCTGATTCTGATTACATGTTAACAGTTTTGGGTTTAGTCTGAGTGCTGATATAAGAAGATTTCGAAGGATGAAATAGAATTGAGTGCCTATAATTTGTACCTTGAAAAACAGGCATTTTCAATTGAAGAAATATCAAGACAATACACAATTCAATACAGTGGAGCTTGTTTCAGTACTTTAGGAACAAAATTTAAAAAGATGAACATTGAAAAACCACCCTTCAATCTTTAAATTTAAAAAACTCCATAATTCGAACTATTCATTGAACTGCAGAAAATCAAAAGTTTCTGCAGATCAACAAATAGTTCGTCTTCGGTATTTTTAGACAGTTTCAATTTGTTTGTCATTTTCAATTCAGAATTGACTGAACAATGCAGACAATCTTGACGGCCACTGTCAAATACCTGCCTCTTCTCTATGGTACTAACCTCTCATCAGACTTGCTTGCTATCTCCACTAGACTCTAGACCAAGCAAAAATGAAAGTCAATGTTTCAGTGTTCAAGCATTTGAATATCATTTTAGAGAGGACTTGAACTGGCTGAGTTGCAACAAACAAGAAACCATGTCGTCCAACTTTCAATGTCCATCTTTAGTCTTATGAATTGATTACAAATTATTTGGTATCAATAATATGTTGCATAACCTTAAGTAAATCTCCAAATTCACGCGTAGGTATAGTTATGGTGAAAGTAGACGATTCGGATCGTTAACTTTTGTTGTATTGTAATATTGTTGTATTTTATTTCTTTTGGCCTACCTCACAAAAGTATTAGCCGCTTATTCACTCAATCATGGTAGCCAACCGTCTCAACTCCCAAGCAACACTGCCCCACCTCCTACTGGCACAAACCACATTGGCCCATCCCCTCACCCTAGGCTCTCTCGTCAAGCAATCACCAGTTATTCTATACAATGCCGGTGCCTCTGGTACTTGTTCCACCTCTTTTCCTTTTGGTACACGAGTATCCAGGTAGCAATCGTATCCCAGTGTGTCTAGCCAAGATGTCACCTCAAGGAGATCTTTGTGTGGTTTGCCTTTATTTCCCCACATTCCATGCGGATGTGCTAAGTATGTTGTGTGTCCAAAGAGAAGAGGGTACCAGTGAGAATAACGATCCAAAAGGTGTTGCAGAAGTACAACACATGCAAGTTGCATGTATATTCCTCAAAAGAATGAACGTACCTCCCTCCCCCAAACCAGGATTAAACTCAAACATGACCATCATAGCCCTATTCTGCGTCAATAACTTGGTACTCCCTGTCAAAACCGCCGGATCTAACCCCTCCGCATCCACCTTCAACATGTGAACCAACGGAAGCAGCTCATCCTTTTCAGTTTTGTACGTATCCATCAAAAACTCATCCACAGTCACCACCGGAACCGTAATCGAATCTTTTGTATCCTCCTCCACGATACCGCACAATTCATTCCCTACTGAATCTTTACAAGCCGAATGCCATATCATCTCTCCGGACACTTGATGCATTCCCAAATTATGAATATGCCACTTTGCCTTACTATTATCCGAATCATCTTTCATTAACTTGTCATGAACCCTAGTCAACATGTTGTACGTGGCAGGACTCGGTTCAAAGCAATGAACTTCCACATCCCGAATCGACTTGGTATCGACATTCAACGGCTTATCGGCATCGTTGCATACACCACCCTCTCGATCGTACTTGACTTTATCTTCCGCGGCCACTTGTCGTATAGCCTTGACTAAGGTATGGGGATTCATCCCCGTTCCTGGAGACAATGCGTCTAAAAAGTCGGCGGAGGTGTAGCCCTTGTTGCATCCAATGTCTAGTATGAGAAATGGTCGGGTCTTGTCGTGGTCGGTTAGTAATTCGGGACTCGTGACGAAGTCGGCATCGAGGGTGGCGGAGGAGAAGAGATGGTGGATGTTCTCCATCCAAGCTTGGTCGGGACAGGCGGAGTGAGACCACCATTCGCGGAAGCGATCGTTGGAGCGAGAGATTTGCGCTTCTGCTTGGGAGGCGGAGCAGGTGATTTTGGGGAGAACGCCGTCTTGATCGATGTAGCCGGAGAGGTTGCCCTTGGCCAGGAGAGATGATGCAGGCTTATCCTTGGATTGGCCCTTGAGTTCGTTCACGACGGATTTCATCGAATCGACCTTTTGTTTGGCGGCATTGACTTCGTTGCGAAGGCTGTTCAACTTCTGCTGCGTTTCTGCGCTGCTGACGCCGGGAGAGACGACGACGGCCGCATCGGGCTCGTGTAGGCGAGACATTAGCTGATAGTTGAGGCGGATGAGAAAGCCAATGATCAAGACGAGAGAGGAGATGAAGATGCATTTCAAGAGGCCTATTTTGGAGGTGGCGTCGGAGGAGGTGCCGCGGCGGGCTCGGATGTTGCGGGGTGCCATGGCCGATCAGACGGGGCTGATGATAATTGAAAATGACCTTTCGGCCAAAGTGTATTTTTTTAACCTTTCTGACATGATAATTTTAGATTTTTTTCCAACTCTCTCAATCTCAACTCGCCACCGAGAGACAGAAGAATAGAAGCAATGGGAATTCGTGCAGAAGTAACCCATCAAGTTGGATCAATCAATAGGAATGAAAGTGGTTTCCCGCTTGAACAATCGCTGTCACTCACCTTGTATCAGCCCAAGATATCGACTGGCCGCCTTTCATGCGGGCAGCGACCTTTTTTTGGGCGTCGACAAAAATGGCACGTGATTTTCCGTTCAATTCAAATTTTTAATTACTAGTGAAAG
>JALLPI010001084.1:0-12141 GCA_036939935.1 Cyclotella atomus
GAGCACTAGAGTAGTGGTAAGAATTACGTAACTAATTTATGACACTATTTAGTGCAGCACAAAAAGGAACGTCCAATCGTGCACAGAAATGTAAGGGTTGGCTGTGAAGCTCACTGGTAATGAGCCAACAGTGAATAGGTGAGTCATGCGTAAAAGCTGGGACTCAACAGCCGCAGTGAAGGCAGGCTTGTTCTGTGCCTGCGAGGAGGAGGGCTTTTTGAGGGCAACTAAGATGGAGGGGGAGGCGGGTGCCACGACAATGGCGGGCTTTGGGAGAGGTGCCGCGGCAAAGGCGGGCTTGTTCTGTGCCTCCGAGGAGCAGGGCTTTTTGAGGGCAAAGAAGACGGAGGGGGAGGCTAGTGCTGCGATGATGGCAGGCTTTGGGAGAGGTGCTGCGAGCTCGATGGGGGTTTTGACGGCCTGGAGGGTGCCGCGGTGATGGCGGGCTTGGTGGGGGCTGCTGCGGCTGTGGCAGACAGTCGGTGATGGTGCAAATGAGGGAGAGGCGGCTCCATGAAGGGGAGCAGATGATGAGAGGGGGTTGGGGCCAGCCCACTTAATTTATGGCACTATTTAGTGTGGCACAAAAAGGAACGACCAATTGTGAACAACGGTTGGCCGTGAAGCTCACTGATAATGAGCCCACAGTGAAGAAATGAGTCCTGCAAGAAAACTGGGACTCAACGGGGGAGGGGAACGCTCCACATCGACGGTTCGAAGTCAACAGCTAATTTTGGGACCGTCATCAAAGAAGGGGATGTAGTTCAGTGTTGGCAGGCTTCAATATCTCCTGCGGCAGTCATGGCCAATCATTCAAATGACGACCCCAACCGTGTAATACGCCAAAATCTTCCCCCAAGCTGGTATCTGAATAGCATTCTGCCAAACTTGGACGGAAGACATTGCCGGTTGGCTGAAACAGTTCTTCAATGTTCAGTTAGTCCTGTGCCGATCATTCTACACTCCACTGATGGTCAAATCCGACTGTGCAAAAGGCATCTGTGCCGCAGTCTTCCTTGAGTTGACTTTACAAGGTGCTCATATTGCTACACTTATCACCTAAATGACAGGTGTGCATGGTTGGATGATTCACGTCAGAACGGTACATTGCACTCCATCAATGGTGATGAAAGTAACAGGGTATCTATTGCTGCTGGGGATAGTTATATTATAGAAGATCCTGTTAATGACAGTGGAAGGGGATGGACAGTGACAGATATGGAAGTATATCCAAGCAGAGAAATGCATTGTACGTTATGGCAATGTTGCCCAGCAGCTACTAACAAAGATTACGGTGCCAGGTTGGCTATATGGAGAATGGCTTGGCCATATCTAACCATTGCATCAAGAAGAAAGCCACCGACAGCATGGCAGTACTGCATTTATCAATATATACTGTGGAAAAAAATGGGTCCACATGATTGATGATTTGTTAACGTTGCATAGTTTGGATTTTGTAGGCGTGAAGACTGGAGAAAACACTGACGACTGGGTTCATGTTGCAATGGTGATCAGAATTCTGAAAACAAGGGCTCAGTTCTATACTGATACATCAACTATGAGGCTGACAGGAAAATTGTTACGATCTGCCGACAAGAATACGGGGGAGCCTTCATGTGTTGATAGGGGAGTACATAGTCAATAAATTATTCGGTTGAAGTAAACATGGTATTTATCGTGAACAGACTGAAAAGTGATCATGCGCAACAGTATTTGTGTTGTGGATCTCATAGCAACAGGAGACAGCGTAGCATAGGCAATCTATGATAGCCTAGGCACTCTGTGATGTCATGGGCAATCTATGATAGCCTCTCTAGGCACTCTCTGCGCTCCCATGCGTTGTTGCATACAGAAAGGTACTGATAGATAAGTCTGGAGATACTTACTAGCTTGGTGTCAATTCCTGCAGAGGAATTGTTCCGAGTACAGAATATGCTGGTGAGATCCTCTCTAGAGAGAGGCACTCGAGCAGCTCCACCAACCATCATCTACGGACAGCCGTAATCAGCCATCACCCATCACCCCTTTATTGAAGGGGCGCCTCTAAAGGCATGGCTCGCCATTGCAGTTCTCGCCTTCGCGCGTTGCTCACAGTTTGGAGCTCCTTCGTCACAGCATTTTATGTCACTCCTCGTCAGCGTTACAGATTCGTGCTATTTCAAGCAATCGACAATCCGATAGACAATTCGAATCCAAATGAATCAAGTTCATCGTGGCATTTTCTACCAAATACATTGATAACACAAAATACGGATGATATTCTGCATGGATGCGATGCTGTCGTGACAACGCTAGATGCACATAATGCGATAACAAAACGGGATTGTTGGCTTCGTTCCATTGATGCGATGACATCGAATGATATCAAATCTCTAATTGACACATCATTAGAACATGCTGCAATGCCACCAAAAGAGGCACTGACCGCAATAGAAGCAACGCATGGGTGGGCAGCCAACTTTGTGCGTCCGCTTCAGTTGTGTCCTTGGGCTGGGTCCAGTTTAGACACTGACGGGGCGATCCGCTACTGGGTGGTATTATTTGATGCGAGTAATGTGATGGAAAGTGAAGAAATATTTGATGAAATGGAACGTGTTGCGGGACAGGCAGGAAGACACTTGGAACAAATTACAAGTGTTGGCACAAATCCTATCGATGCAGCTGCTGCCATATCTTTTGTTATTCTAGCACCAATGAATGCAGATATGTTGATGTTTCCTGACTTTGTATCATTTCATGAGTTCTTTTTAGATTTGGAAGATCGATTGCTAGATGAATGCGATACGTATTGGAATAATTTTGATGATCATAATGACGTTGCACAAAATGAATCAGACATTCCTGATGAATGTAAGATTACACTTGCTGCTTTTCACCCTGATTGGAGGTTCAACACCAAAAACTCAGACAGTTCCATTGAGAGTACCTCTGCTATAGACTATGAAAAAAGAACACCATATCCAACAATATCTATAGTCATGTCAAGTGTCATTGATGCCCTAATCGATCCAGATGCTGAGCAGAGCGAAGATGGCTCTAGTAGTGTTGTGACGAATCGGATTGCGGCTTCGAATGAAAAGACGTTGTGCAAATTAGGTGTTGATAGATTGAAGGAAATGTACAAAAGCAAAGTTATCTGTCCAATGACAGGCAAAAAGCTAGATTAGGCCAGTGGTATCTACTTGGCTACGCATCACTTTGTCAAATAAATCGATGCATATGCAAGCAGTGCTCCAAAGGCAAATGATGAAACCGTGTACGAGAGATTGGAACCTTTGATGACTTTCATCACACCATCTTTCGACTTCAAGACGACGCCATCAAGCCCATCCATACTGTTGGCAGGATCACCCCATCCATTATCCCGAGCAATGGCAAATGAACCATAAAACGTCGCAATGCTACCCACAAACACCAATACTGGATGCAACAATCGTAACATTACAATCTGATCTCGATACAAATGGTTCACCATGACAATGCCATTTACCAAACACGCTGGGAGATGCAACAATGTATACAACTTCCATTTCTCGGAAGTGAAATCGCCCCATCGCCACATGCACCTTAACTGAATTATGTAGTCATATATCATTGACCAGTGAAATATCCATGTCAAAAATGACAGTTCTCCATTGAGTTTGATACTGCGATTTGGTGTAGGTGGGTTAAGATATCCTCCAAATAAAAGTGTGGATTGCCATGACTTCGGATTCACGAAATAGTGACCTGCTGTTATTGCAATTACCAATCCAAAGAAAAACAGCACTCGCATCGTCATTGGTTGGAACTGTACTGCACTAGCCTTGATACGATTACAAAGTCAATATAATATAGATCAGTGCATTTGTACAACGAATGAAGCAACTTTTGTCAAAGCACTCACTGGCAAACCGTCGCCCCTCTCCACGCTGCCAACCGCATCTCTAAACGAAATACACTGCACATGAATACTTGCCCAAAAGAGGAATGTCTCCATGAAATGGAGCCAATCCACTTGCAGTATAGATCGTATATCGGGAGAAGAGGATTTCACTATGGATATCATTGGTATGGATAGTAGTATGGTGAGTATTTGGGCGAGATAACCTACCGCCTGAAGTAGAGAATGAATGAATATTGTACAGTTTCAATGAATTAATTCAAGAGTGATCAGGGTAAATTTATAATCAGCATGTGCAAACACTACTCACCACACCACGAGGACAAGCAATCTCTCTAGTCATTCGAAAGTAAGCCTCGCCAAATGTACCAATAATGGATGCGGGGTACAGCCTTTTCGTTATTGCTGCAGATGCCATTGCTGCTTGACTTGTCATTGCAAACGTAGGAGTTGTCATGATGATATTATTGTTTGTTTGAAATCTTGATGATAGATAGATTGTTGATACTGTTGAGGTTGGAATGAATGCGTTGATTCTTAGTTGATTGTAGGTGCTGTAGTAGAGACAGAATGCTACTGTAGGCGTTTCGTTTAACGAGAACAGTATAATATGTATAACATGAGAACAGTAGCCATTTTCTTTCAACACTTTGAAGCACTATCTCTAGCTCACCGCTGAATCTATTTCTGCTGATGATCATCTCTTTGGCTTTGGAAGTTATGTTCTTAGATTACTACTGTGTTTGCATTTTTTTATATGTGCCCACTTGAGACGATGCGATGGTTGTTGTCGATGAGAACACCGACATAAAGAGCAAGGATACCGGATACCTTGAGCGTATCTTTCGCACTTTGGCGCCAAGTTCAGCACACAAGATATTAACCATGACGTCCATCTCTTGCATTGCAAATCGACCATTGCTCTCATCACTTGAATGAACTAACAGGCACCAAACATGGGGTGCAAGCAAAGCAAGCCAGCAGTGACGGAGCCCAACAGCGAGTACAACAGCGTCGTTGCCACCAATGGAACTAATAAGCCAGCAGCTTCATCCTCCGATGCACCCACACCAAGCATCAGCCAACAAGGCAGTGGCAGCAGCAGCTCCTTCTCTAAAAAGAAAAGCAACAACAACTCACCCGCACCGACACTCTACCATCACCTCCTCACCGGCCTCTCTCCCTCCCCCTCCAACCCCTCCGTCAAACTAGCGTCCACTCCCACATTTTGGTCCCAAGCCTCCTCACTCACCCTCACAGTTCCCCCATTAGCCGACTATGTCGATCCCAAAACGGGTGGGACTCCACTGCACGTTGCCAGTTCTTTGGGAAGTCGGGTTTTATCTATGGAGGCGGCGGTTGCCGCTGTAGATTGTGTGGTTACCATTTTGAAGAATAGTAGTCAATGTAGAGATGCGAGGGATAAACATGGTAATGTACCCCTTGAGGGGATATTCAGCGGATTGTTCCTCAGCAAAGAAAATAATGATGGTGACAATACCAATACCAATGCTGATTCATCGCCACAAGAGAAAATGGAGGCCCTCCAAGCCCCATTTCACTTTCGAAACAAGGTCCTATCTCTACTCTCGGATACATTACACCAAGTCAAGATACAAGAACGTCTCTATAAAATCATTGAAGCATTACCAGATGACATTATCGATCCTTTGGGGCCCACTGCCGAGTTTATTAGGTTGATTATAGACCATTCTGCAGACCTTCTTCACAATACTACTACAACCAAATATCAAGATGACAATGTATTAGCATTGCTTTATCGTCGCTTCGTCCGACAATTCGATCAATCCGAACGATTTTTCGAGGGAGATAATTCCCGAATCGAGGTGATACGACATCGCGAATGGTTCAAGAATGCTGCAGTGAATACTTTTAATATTGTGGAATTGTTACTGCAGCAAAGAAAAGGTGAGGAAGAATTGCTGGTTCATAATGCCGTGAAAAGGGCGAATTATTGTCCTCCCGATTTGTTGAGGTATGTAGTGGAGACAAATTTGGAGAGTGTTGCGAGAAAAGATGAGAGGGGGAATTTACCGTTGCATTATGCTGCCGGAAGTGGATTGGGTCAGAGTCCTGCTGAAGATAAGGATGAGATGAATGTACCCAATTCGTATACGAAATATGTCATTGATGAATTGTTATATGCTTATCCCGATGGAGCGGCGGTACCGAATGCAGAGGGAGTTCTACCTATTGCTCTGGCGATTGAAAGTGGTAAAAAGTGGATAGGCGGGGGTGTACGGAGTTTGTATGAAGCCTACCCAGCTGGTTTGGAACAGTCCAATCTGGACGAGGATCATCCGATTATCCGATCGTTGAGTTTTAGCACGTTGGATGTGGCTTCTGTACTCTCCGACGAGGCGGAAACAACAACAGTCGAACAGGGAGACGATGAAGAAGGGACCGTGGCCACAGGAGTAGATGGAGCCGGCGGACGAAGACGGAAACGCACCCATCGAAAAAAGATCAACAAGGATGAATCTCACGATGCCATCATGTTCGTTCAAAGGGAGGATGCTCAAGTACGAGATATCGTAACGACCATGTGGGCGAATGAAGAAGATGCGGGAGTGCAAATGCTTGGATGTTCGGCTTTGGGTCGGATCGCTTCTCGGGCGAAAACGATAGAGGAAATCGCCTCAGTGGCGGTAATGGGGGTCACTTCCGTGGTGAATGCGATGAAGAATCATCCAAACGAACCGGCGGTGCAAGAAAAGGCATGTGCGGCATTGACTGTCATGGCACCGGTGGATGGAGTACGGGAAGTATCGTTTGCCGCCTCGGGTGCCATTTCTACGACGGTGAGCGCGATGCAAGCTCATGTGGGCGATGCTTCGGTTCAAAAAGAGGCGTGTAGGGCCTTGAGGGGTATTGCGGCCAAGGGTGGAGCCGATAGGGCTACGGTTGTGGCCTCGGTCTCTGGATTTACGGCCATTGTCAATGCGATGGGTGCCCATCCCGATGATGGGGAGGTTCAGCGTGAGGCGTGTTTGGCTATGGAGGTATTGACGAGTTTCCATGATGCATATTTACCTGATGGGGTCAATGAACAAAGTGATGCCTTGCTTCAGGCAGCTGCAGAGAACTTCCCAGAGGTTTGTTTGAAGCCGGTGAATTCAATTCGAGGAAGGTTCATCGGGATTATGGATGTGTGAGCAGATTTGTGGTGTATACATTATATGGTAACAGGTGCTTGTTCCATGAATAGTTTGATGTTTAGTCGAAGTCTTAATACATTATTTGTATCTACTGAAATCAGTTATCGTCATGTTTTGACATCGTTATGTGACAATTGACAATCGCTGTGCGCTGAAAGCTCAGACAGCCGCCTCGTTTTCATGTCGCTTGCACTCCGGGAAATCATACCGATGGCACGCTTTGGTATGTAAAAAGACATCCGACTTGTAAACCTTGACACTTCCAAGCATCAAATAGCCATTTTGCAACATGTGAGATCGAACATACGCTACCTTCTTTTGGTATTCTGGATTGCCACTCATATTATTTTGTGATTCAACAATGACTATATCAATCTGAGTGCGGTCAAAGTCCACAGTCTTTAGTATATTGAATTCACTACCTTCAACATCCAAGCTCCAGAAATCAATGTGTTTTATGCCGAGAGCATCTAGATAATGTTGCAATGGGCCACATTGAACTTTGATTCCTGCTTTACCCTTAGAAAGAACTTGTGCATTTGTAAAGGTGTGTCTTGTGAATGATATAGTACCAGTATCATCCTTTGTGCAGCTTGGCGCCACGTTAATATGATGAGCATTTGGTCGGTGAATGACTGTTCTCTCATAATTTAATGGATGTGCTTCCACCAACAAACCCTGCCATCGCAGGCACATGTCGTAGAATCTTGAGTTACTCTCGCGTAATCCATCGTGTGCGCCAATTTCCATGTAAGTGTGATTGGAAGTCCAAAACTCGGGTTGATAAAAAAATGCATTGAAGATTGTAATGTCTTCTCGGTTGGCACTCATGCCTCTGTATTGTAGAATGAGAGATGAGAGATCACGATACAATAAGAACAATGAGACGTTAAGTTCGCAATCTTAGTTACCTGTCTCGGTATCTGTCCTTATTATCTTCCCAATCTTTGATGCATCCTGCGATACCGTTGGAATGATCAGGGATGTAAATGCCTGCAGTTAAACAGAGAGGAGTCGATAGCGAGCTGTCAGATATGCTCACTACTACTTCCAATTGTGTTGTTTTTCGAGGCCACATAACACAACACACTAACCTCTCTGCCCACCATAACTGTACTTCTCAAGAGCTTGATGATAAAGTTCCACAGCTTGAATAGGATCAGTGGCCGGCCCATCATATTTGAATTCACCCTCGCATGGATCAGAATCGCATGTTACGCGTTGATTTGTTATTCTGCTGCTGCTGCTGCTACTACTGCTGTTAGTATTTGCTGTCCACCCGCCAAGGGATTCATGTGTATGTAGGAGGCCGCGCTGATCATTGACGAAGAGAAGCAGAGGGATGCTCAGGCCTATGCATGTTGCAATATTTATTTGTAGACGCATCGATATCAAATATGTATCGAACAAGAGGAAGAGAGAGTGTGGAGGCGGAGAGCAGATGAGATGCGAGTTCTAGCAATACTTAGGTCTGCACTTTGATAGCTCATAGCCGACTTTCTGTGCGAAAAAAAAGATCGCGGAGGTTCTTATAGAGTGAACCTTCGTTGACCGACATCAAATAATAACGAGGCATGGATTCGACATATTATGATGCAAAGCAAAGGAGTTTAGTTATATTATAACATGATTGAAGACAGGACAGTCATGATGCAATTTCATCGACATTGCTTGAAGGAGGGCTCATCCTCTGCACCTCATCCAAAGTCAGCAGCACCTGCTTCAAAGCGTTCTGGTCAACAGGCTGCGCCATGACTCGCAGAAACTGCTTCACCTGAGCAATGGCAGTATCTGTACTTAGATTCAATTGAGCATCACCTAAAAATTGCAATATCCATTTGGGCAATTTGCTTCGTTTGTCATGTCTATTGTACCGACTGTCAGCAAAGATCATAAGTCCATAGTCAACTTTGCTTCGGATGACACGTCCTACGCATTGCGAAGCTTGACGCAGAGCATCAAAGTTTAGAAAGTCTTGTTCTCTTATTTGATAATGCGTTTGTAAGAATTCGAGTCTTGCGCGTAGGATGTGAGATAAAGTGTATTGAAAGGGTACTCCAAACATAATTACTGCCCGCCCATAATGTCGGTCAAAGTTGATACCTTCCGAGACCTAATAGTATAGTTACGTGTTTAGATGCACATCCATTTCTTTCTTTTGCAACAACTTGAAATACTCACCTTTCCACGAGCAACTGAAAGAAATACAGCTCCTCTTCCCGAATCACAAGCTCTTCGATAGTTATCCAGAGCCAACGTTGTTTCTACCACATCTTTCGTCTCTATAAAGACTAATTTCGACTTGGTGAGCTGTCTCAAAATGCCCATGCCGTCCCACTCACAAATTATGCTCTCCATATAACTGTATGATGTAAAGAATGCAACTACTCCGTCAGGAATAGAGCTGCATAACTCTACGAGCATCGATCCTGCGAATAAGTTCAATTCGTTTCAGACCAAAAGATATAAGTAGTCAAATATACTTGTTAAGACAGAGTGTGCTTACCATAATTCCGAACCACGCCTACATCACCTCTGTCATCAAACTTTGTAGACACCGCAAGCTGATCCGAACCTCTCGTAATAACCAACGGCCTGATGCAAGGTCTGAACGTCGACATGTTGAAAGACTCAGAGACACAAGGCTCAAACTGCAGCAACTTAGGATACAAGTCAATGGGAGACAATGTACCTGATGTGATAATCACACTTCCAAACCGTTTAAACAATGGAGCAATAGCCAGAGAAGAATCCAGACATGCAAGCTGAATGACTGGATCCGAAGCACCCGGTATAGAAGATCCATTCGGCTCCATTATAATGGCAAATTTTGCCTGTCCCTCGGCATACGTGGCAATCAGCGTTGCAAAGTCAGCCACATCGGATAGAGCATTGAAATCATCCAAGTTTGGTACTTGCAGCGTCCTCAATAACGACGATAATCTCGTATACGCAAATTTCAACGGCTTGGCCTCCAAGCTCGTAGTAGTCACCATCCGATGCAAAAATGCCAATGGCGTTTCACTAATCACACCACCGCGCGGTCCAGCCACCGTCCGAAGCCTGGTCTTCAAATGCTCCACAATCTTCTTCATAAATGCGATAAAATGCTCTGCCCGACGTATATTCCCCGGAACTGCCTCATTCAACACATCCGAAGGCAAGATATTACTAGCCAATCCCACCTCATTCGGCGGAGCATCCAACAATCCCTGATCAATCAATCCATTCACCAAGTTTTGATACTCAGCCTGCAACCTGTTTGCATCCGAGGCTTTAATCCTACTAACTTCGGAAGAGAGTCGGCCCAAAGATCTCGTAGCCTGCTCTAAATGCCTTTCGTGAATTGTAACACTCAATGCCTCAATACACACCGAATCAATGTTGTGAGCTTCATCGAACACTATTATGGACTCGCTCTCCAATTCTTTGGATACCATTTTGGCCACCTTCGGATCCAGCATGTATTGATAATTGAAAACCAAGACCGAGGCATGATTGATAGCCTTTCGAGTTAGGTAGTACGGACACCAGCCTTTGGACTTTCCCCACTTTTTGAGTTCTTCCAAATCATACACACCGGATGGCATGGAGGTTGCTTCTCCCGCCGATTGGAATCCATCGTAATACGGGCACGTTTCGGTGGAAGAGTCCTTTTTAGCCTTTTCGAGCGCCCAGGGTGCTGTCATGGATCGACATGCAGAATCGATGCCTTCTCGATCGGATTCTTTGAGGACACGTTCGTGGATGCACATGTTGCGTCGGGAGGAGAGGCAGAGGGCTAGGACGGAGGTTCCTCCGGCACCGCCGTTGTGGGGGGCGGGTCCTAGTTTGTTGTTTTTGTAGACTCTTGGTCTCTTCTTTGTGTTATTGTTGGTATTGTTTGATTGATTTGCACTTGAAGAGGAAGCCACTTGACTGGCAGCATCTTCTACATCCATACTAATGACATTGTTATTCTGAGAAGCTTCAGCAGTGGCAGTGGCAGTGGCAGCCCTTTCTCTCTCCTCTCTCAACATTTCCTCCCGATAACTCAACACCACCCCCAACTCCTCCATAACACTATTCATCTCCGGCACAGTCCTCGTACAATAGACCAACTTGCCACAATCATGAGCCATTTGATAACTTGTAATCAAACTTAGCAGACTGACTGTCTTGCCCGTCCCCGTGGGCATCTCGAGGAGGCAATGGCCGCCGGCATCGAGTGTTTGTTTGAGGGAGCGCATGTATTGGTATTGTTCTAGGTAGATTCGATTGTAGGGGAAGTAGACGGTGAGACCGTCTAGATCGAATTTCATGTTGTTGACTGTTTATTATAAGACACTTTTATAACTTGTAAGCTTGTTGATGGTACGAAGGGACTCTGGAGAAATGGTCTGAAGAGTTCAACTGATGGTGGTTAGAGAGCTAATGTCGAAAGTGGATGGACAGGTATTGCTGGGTCGTCACACCAAACAATAAGCATGCAGATCACTGATAGTCACTGATGTCGCTATCTTCACTGATCAATTAGCAAGTAGCTGATCGGGGGGGGAACCGTTTCAGGGGCCACGAATTTTTTTTCCACTAGTGTAAAATCCACCTTTTTTCTAGTAGTTCCTATCTAGAGTGGATGGAAATAATAAAGGGTTTCAGGGCGCAACGTTTATGTAGCAAATATTCTTATTGTAAGTTGCGAAGAGTTTCGTAGGCGTAAACAGCCTATTTACAATAACATCCATATTCTTTGAATCCAGTGTTTTGTTTTAGTGGATAACTGCATATTTGACACATACTTCCAATACAGAACAGTTGAGAGGCACTTCATTGTTAGAGCAATGGAATAGTAGCATTGTGGTTGTAAACCAAAGGTGGGCTCTTGATTGATGTCAAGCTGAGGTAATTAAGTTGGACCTTCCCCCGACACTAGAATCTAGAAATGGGTTAGTAAACCGACTGTAAACCAAATCCGACATTTGCTGTTGGTTTACTGTCACAAGATATTTACTGTCGGTTTACTGTGGGAAGGTTTCTTTGCTGTCGGTTTTCTGTCGCGCTTGTATCCGTCTGTAAGGCCTCGGATATAAAAATTGCACT
>JALLPI010001085.1:0-18088 GCA_036939935.1 Cyclotella atomus
TCAATCTATTTGATTCTGATGAATCTCCAAAACTCTCCGTCGAGGAAATATCAGCGTCATACTTGTATTCGTCTCAGGTTCTTCAATGCACAAGGTGCATATATTCCTATATCAACAGTCTCAAGGAGCATTGTGCACATTGATGAGATACCTGGACATACTCGAATCATTGATAAAAAGCTTTGTGATCTAAATGATGTTGAAATCTACTTTGATGATCCACTAAGGCTATTTGTACACTACTACTACTAAGATATATAGCCAAACACACAATCAAATCCAGGTGCATTATATGATCCAGAATCACCATTTAGTCTTCTCTGCACATCTTACCTTAGGTTTGTTGGCAACACTAAAACTAGGGGTACTTAGATTGAATCAGCCTGTCATGACTCTATTTTTACATCCCACACGGCGTGGACTGTTTCCCAACACTTCAAGTCAATGTCGGTCAAACTTACTTCAAAGCTCTCTGTATACTTGTGTCAATTGATTCTACAATGATTATATCAAGTTCAGCTTTAGAACACAGAAGCAAGTCAGATTTGATATCCTAATCCAAAACCTACCAAGAAACGAAAGTATCAGGATCAGGATTTTGAAACGGCCACGGAGCTTAGTATTTATAAGGACGGATAGGGTCTAAACCGTCCAGTGGTTTATGAGGGAGCTGTCAATGATGGTTTATTTCACAGAATTCACAAGGAGGATGTTGGTTCCACTGAAGAAGTCGATGTTTCACATCCTTCCTCATTCTTTACTTATGCACCAAGCAGACCCTACGAATCTACCCTCAATGCGCTTGATTATCAGGAAGAAATTAGAAATTAGTATTTATCAAAAGAAGATGTAGTCAGGTTACCTCATCCAAAGGCTTTGGGCCCAATTCAACAAATGCTCATGCTCATGGATTGGCATTGCAGACTTTATCACTTGCCGTTTCTTTGCATAGGATGCACTACCAAGGCGCTACTATCCAAGGGCATATTATCCACAAGCCTACCCATCACTGTCAATATTGCCAACATCACCTGCATAATAATAACAAAGTAACGGATGATAAGTATATTGAGGCCGAGGGAAATGGCCTCATAAGCAATTCAAACAATTGCATATGCATAAACTAAATACTTTACAGTTAATTTGAGTTAATACAATACATTATAGCTGAGATCAACAAGTACTTCTTCAACGCAATCTGAACAAGGCAAGCAACAGCGGGGAACACCCAGCCATGTTGTGTTTCATCGTGGCAAAACTGCTCGACCAAGATCTATCAAAGGTCTTGAGCTGAGCATTGACAGTTGTGTGCCGGCCCTGCACACTCTTCTGTAATGCATCAGCCTCCTCCGAGTCCCCAGTCAAAACATCAGCAGCACTTGCAGATTGTTGGGTCTCCATGGTATCCATCATCAGCCTCGACTCTCTTGTTGTCGTCAAGAGCAGTTTGGAGGCATTCAATGTCCGGGAACTCTCCTGCCTGGAAAGGCCCATTGACCCAAACAATTTCACCCGAGCCGATGGCAACCGACTTCTTCTTCAACTTGTGGGAGGAGAAGGTCAGGCCCGTCTGCTTGATGTAGCAATCCACGCAATCCACGCTCATATAAGTATGTTCTTCCGGTTTTCAGCAGGTCACTCTCTTGGACATAAAATAATTTTGGTCGGACAGCCTGTGGATACCTTACTCACATTAATGAGCAACAGTCAAAAACAATTTAGACGAGTAGAAAAATGAAGGTATCTCCCTGCAGAACAATACTGATTCCCGCTGTGCCATCCAGATACCCACAGAAGCTTTCTCCCTTCATATCTCATTATCGATCCACATGGCTTAAATGTTAGAGCTATATCATCAGAAAGAGCTCAACGAGAGCTTTTCAACTGTATACAACACTGTATATAAGGTATCAGGGCATCTTTCGTCCGTTTCTGCTCCTCTCCACATAGTGATCTGCTGAACACCAGATGAACATACTTATATCAGTGTCATGCAATGGATTGAACTTCCTGTGTTCTCAAATATGATCTGGAAAATGCAGGCGAGTTCATATTGTATTTGCAATTGTTAAGCAAGCAAAACAGTTAAACTCGCCACTACACTCTCGAGATCGGCAATGGCTTAGATCATGGGCCAGATGTACTTGCACCACGTCTTTGGGTTGATGGCACCGTTGTCGCCTGCAGCTGTAGCAGGTGAGGAAGTACATGGCCCAAAGGAGGTGGAGGATGGTCGCTGCCTCAGGAAGAAGGTTGTGTTCAAGGAGGAGGGTCCAAGTGATGATGGCAACATGGACCCCGACACCAAAGAATTCACAAAAGCGACAATCCTCGGTGTTGGCGGCATTGATTTTCTGCCCAGAGCAGCGCTGGACATCCTTTGCCATCATGTAGAACTCATTGATGATGGTGATGTCCCATTGCCGCTGGCTTGCTGCTGGGGCATCATGGTTGGTTGACAACGGCAGATCAGAAGATAGGAGGATGGGTCGATTGTGATTGAGAGGGTGCAGCCCATGTAGTTCCTTGCAAATGGCGAGTGGTGTGGTAGGATGAACTTCACATGAAGTTTTGACATCACACAAAGTCTTTTGCACTCGCGGGACCGTTGCCAATTTTTTCAAATTCGGCTTATTTGATGTTTGAAAACTTTCTCACAGATAGCTTATTTCTCGTGGATACCTTATTTAATAATCTATTCGCAAAAAATAAGCATATCCATTGAGAGATAGGCTATTTGCGAAGGATAGGCTATCCGCGGCAAGTATACTATTCCTATGTGGAAAAATAGGCTATGCGAGAAATAAGGTATCCACGAGAAAATAATGTATTAGCTAGAAATAGGCCAACTGTTAAACTATTTAAATACACTACTTTCACATGAAAACCTTAAAAACATCTACTGCTCACGTGGCTCTCAACATCACACCAAGGCTGTTGTTTGTCTCATTTTCCAACCATGCCACCAAAGCAACAATGAGCAGCAAGTGGAACGGCGGCCATAAAGCACTCTTCCATCAGCACAACAAGAACAAGAGGATCAATCCCAAGAACACCACCAAATACATTGACTAGATCCATGAGAAGTACTTTGATGACCGCCCAAAGGCCACATTCTGCAACAACTACAAAGCATCCGTCTCCGAGGGGTGAGTCTGACAAGCAATCAAGGAAGCCAACGAAGCAAGGGCAGCCAAAGCAGCTGAAGGTGAATTCTCGGGCTGATTGTTGCTTGTGACATATCCTCATCTTCTCATGTGCTCCTCACAGCCGCAGATGACGATGAGTCAGAGGCAAATCGGGAGAAGACACGGAGTCTGAAGAAGACACCGATGAATCCAGCATCGACAAAGAAGAACACCTAGGCCTTGAAGAAGATCTGAAGATGCCCGCCGGCGCCGGCAAGAATTCATCAAGCAAGTCCCCCAAGAAGGATGGGATCCACACGCTCACGAAGCTCGCCGAGGGCCTGGCCATCTCCGCTCTCAAACTAGGTGGCTGGTGCTCGAAGACCTGAAGTTTCCCTTACGTCATCTATGCCTACAAGGATGAGGAGCTCCCCGTGGAGCACATGCTCGTGAAGCTTCTTGCTTTGACTGTGCCACTCAATTTCATCAAGAAGGTTGAAGTGATGCCTTGTGGGACCAGGTTGAAGATCAAGATCCCTGTTCCTTGTTGGTTCTTTGCGAAGGACTTCATCGAGCGCAAGTTTAGGGACGCATTCCAGGGTCAGCACATTGGTGTCGACTGTTTTGATGCAAATGTCACTCAGCCTGTTTGCGCAGAGCACAGGGATGAGGATCGTAGCATCATGGGTGAGCCTTTCATCATTGCACTCCCCAAGAAGTGTGTCGTCGGTGATGTCACCTGGAGTCGTGGCACTTTTCGCACCAGGGGCATGGAAGAAGTTCAAGGACAGATGCAGTTCAACTTCATCATTTCTGTTCATCTCAAGACTACCAGGGTGTATCAGGTTCGCAACGAAGTGCAGTATGATGATAACTTTGCTGGGTTGGATGATGATGATGCCTTGTAATTGTGGATGTATTTGTGAAGTGTTTTAATTGTGCTGAAAAATAAGATGTACTGCTTGCTATCAATGTTGCAGTAATAGTATAAAATAGGAATTTTTTTATGAATTCTTTATATGGGTTTTTTCAACGCCTTTTGCCAGGCTAATTGAGGATCTCAAAGGCGTTGAAAAACATGCCTTTGAATCGCTCTGTAGTAGCCGTATTGTGTTTCAGAAAGTTAAATTCATTTAAGGCATCAATCGATTAATGCGAACATAGAGATCGGTATTAACTTTAGGTGTGAAAATCTTACATTGGTGAGAAAAATTTCGTCTCCGTGCGCACTTATATGCGCGAATTTGAGACAATTCAAATTCATAGGCTTGTGGATGGCATTAGATTGGCATTTATTCAAAATGGCACAAAGGGGTCGGACTCTTATGAGTTAAAGAAATTGGTAGGTTGTAGGCTTCGCATCTCACACTTTTCGGACGATTCCTACATAGATACTCGCCTCAAAGGTGTGGGTTGGATTTCTTATGATGAAAGATGCTGAATCATCTTCTTATTGGCTATTATGCTTGACTATTCCTTTCATATTGATAATTGAGAGACAAAGAGCCAGAGCTTCTTAACAACAATAACTACACCCCTCCTTGCAAGGTGAGAAGAGAAGGGAGAACCAAGGGACGCGCTACTATTAGTAGCGCATCCAACAGCCTCGTTTACTAGTGATTCGATAGCTTGGGGACTTGAGAAGAGGTTGGTGGAACCACCACAGGAGAAGAGAGGGCGTGAGGCAGCGTCGGAGGTGGAGATACGGATTTTTATTTGCTGCGGCTGTAGGAAAGGACACAGTTGATAGATGGACAGGAGAGGCTTGTTAGGCGCTACCCTTGGCTGTTGGGAAGAGGGTGGTGGAGTTTGGGTGCATTAGGTTGGGTATGATTTCATTTGGCAATAGATTGGTGAGGTCACGGTGAATTTGTTTCGGTATCTCACCTTCTTGAGGTCCTTTTTCATCCATTCCAATTCCAACGCCGTGGTCTTGTCATGAAACCACCACACAAGGAGATGGAGGTGTCGGCAGCTTACGATGATGGATCGCTGGTGTCAGGGATGTGATGGAAGGTAATGGGAGTGCTACTGACGCCACAATCGTTCTTGCAGTTGATGCCTTTGGGTGTGGGGGGGAAGGCAGCACAGTAGTTTGGGGATGGTTAGTTGGGCAGAGGAGGAGATTTGAGGCCACAATGTTGCAAACAAGGCTGATTTATCATGATTTTGTGCTTGTTCATAGATGTGCTTCCAGCATAGCACAAATGGGACAGAACATAGAGCCGAACTGACTTCAAGAGGACCTTTTCTAATGATGCCCCAAGGTCTTCTCTAAGCCAAATCTTGTATCATTAATGTGAGAGGACCCATTTGCAGAAGCAATTGCCGATTTAAGGGTTGCTCTTCAATTGGATAGTTGGGAGAGAGCGGGACTTTGGTTCCACAAAATAGATCAGAGGCAATTTTAGACTGTTTTGTATCCTCGAGTGGAGTGCAATCAAAAGATACCTTTTTGTATGATTCAAATTTTAGCTGGGTGAGAATCCACAATGCACCCCCTACCGCTAAACTAAAGTGGCAGGAAGTTCTGGCGAGATCTGCTCAGCGTGCCATTTGTTGGGTGCCGACATGCCCATAACCATCCTCTTTATTGTATCTGAAGATGAAACTCAAACCACCTCTTTATGAAAGTCTGAACATGTTCATGTGTAGCACGTACATTCATTCCACATTTCATTTCCAGAGCACTAAAATAGCCAACACTAACACTCTAGCCAAGGTACACAATAGATATGGTATCTCAATTCAGGAGAGTGCAACAAAGAATGAAGTGCCACCCAAAGATGCACAAGATTGCACAAGATGCAAGAAGAGAGGAAGATTCCAGGAAGCAGGAAGATACTGGTCTTCGGAGTGAGAATTTTAAATATGATTCCTCTGTAGACTCTACACAGATATATCTTTTCAGGGTTTTCGTATCTTCTCCCACTCCTCACGCATCCATCAACTTTTGTTCCATAGTTTGCATCGGCAATTCATCCAACAAAGCCATCATGTCGACCTATCAGCACGGTGGGACGAGAGTCTTTGGTAAGTGGTTGTCGTTCACTGGTCTCTATTGTATGATTTGTGGTGTATCAAGTCTTGGGAGCAGTAGCCGAATATCATCGGCGTTAGATATCGAGATTATGATGACGAATCTTCTGTGGATCGATGGATCTACCGGCATATGTTTTGACTGTACAAAAGCTAGCTTCATATTGGCTCATCCTCACCTCTTTTTTTCACATTGATAATTGACAGATGAAGAGGCCGAACCTCTCACAAACAACAACCACTACGCCCCTCCTCGCAGCAACGACGACACCTCATCGTCTTTCAAGAAATGGTCCTTCCGCCTCGGAGCCATCGCCATCGCAGCCATGGCCGGATATGCTGCCGTTCAGGCTTCCATCTCGGATGCATCGGTTCGTAATGCTGCCGTGTTGAGCCACGGCCATCATCCCGAGCCTAAGGGGAAAGAGGAGCCGAAACAAAAGCATTTGAGCGGTAAGGCCGAGAAGGAGATGAAGGTTGCTGGAAAGGCGGAGAAGGAGAAGAGTTCGGATGACGAGCTTTTTGATGAAGAGCGTGAGTGATAAGTGTTTGTTCTGCTCATGTTGTATTTCTGCATTCATCTATTGACGGTGTTACTCATTTGATACATACATTGTCTATCAATCTCCTCGAAACAGGCCGCTACATTGTCCGTGACTACGATGCTCGCTCCACCTTCTCCAACTTCCTCCCCGGTGTTGCCGGAATCTTCGGCAAACCCGTCTGGTCCTTCTACGTTAACCGCGGCCAAGGCATTGCATGCTTTGGTATCGCCTCCAAAGACTTTCCCCTCCTTGAATTCCAAACTGCCAACAAGGCCTACCAAATGACCCCCTATGTTGGATTCCGTACCTTTATCGTCGGTGAGAGGGGTGGACACGGAAAACACGAGGATGGTACGAGTTTCATCATGGAACCGTTCAGTCCCGAGAATTCCAAATTGGATTTGAGTGATGACGATGATTTGAAGCCCGAGAGGACCATGTACGTCGGTACCAATGAGATGGAGATTGTAGAAGAGGATCCTGTTCATGGTGTCAACACTGCAGTCAAGTACTTTGTCCTCCCCGAAGAGGACTTTGCGGCTCTCGTAAGACGTACTACTATTACCAACACTGGTGATGATAGTTTGACTTTCTCGGCGTTGGATGGTCTAGCCAAGATGGAGCCTACTGGTGGAAAGATGCAGTGGGGGTTGAAGAACATTGGACGTACTCTTGAGGGTTGGATGGGTGTCTACCATGGTGATGATACTCTTACACTTCCTTTTTACCGAATGTCTACTGAGCCCAGTGATACTGCTAGTGTGAAGATCGAGAAGGAAGGTCATTACTGTATTAGTTTCATTGAGGGGGAGAATGAATTGCTCCCTATTGTTTACGATACTGAAAAGGTCTTTGGATTCTCTACAACCCTATCGAAGCCGCAAGGTTTGACCACTCGTACCATCGAGGACATTGTGTCGAGCCCTCAGTTTGGTGATGCCAAGACCTCTGCTGCATTTGCTGCGGTCCAAAAGATCAAGCTGGCACCTGGAGAGTCTGTCACCATCACCTCTTTTTACGGAAAGGCTGATGTGGTTGAGGATTTGCCCAAGATTGCCAAAACCGTCAGTCAGGAGGGATATGCCGAGGAGAAATTCGAGAGAGCCAAGGAATTGATGAACGAGCTTACTTCCAGTGTTGAGACTCACACTGCCAATCACCTATTTGATGGGACCATCAAGCAGAACTACTTGGATAATAGTCTTCGTGGTGGCATGCCGGTTCTTCTTGGAGATTTGGATGAGCTCTCTCGCTCATCCAATGCTGATGAGGATCCACGGCTCAAGGTTTTCCACGTCTTCTCACGTATTCATGGAGACTTGGAGCGTGATTATAACGACTTCAATATCGACCCCACCTACTTCTCTCAAGGACCTGGTAATTACCGTGATGTTGCTCAAAACAGGAGGAATGATGTTGTGTTTAGCCCCCGTATTGGTGCTTTTGTTATTAAGCAATTTCTCTCCTTCATTCAAGCGGATGGGTACGAGCCTCTTACCGTTGAGGCAGTCGCTTACTTGGTCGACGATGAAAACCAGGCAGCACGTATCGCTTCTGTGATTTCCGACGATGAAAAGAGTGAAAAGATCATCCTGGATATTCTTAGGGGAGGAATCTTTCGTCCTGGACAGCTTCTGAACCTCTTTGAGACTCTGGGTGTGAATCTTAGTGTGTCCAAACAACAAGCTATTGATGAAATTGTTTCCATTGCACATGAGACTCCCATGGCTGTTTATGGCTCTGGTTACTGGGCTGATCACTGGGAATACTACCTCGATCTGATCGAGGCTTACACTGCAATCTACCCCGATGGAGAGGAGGCTCTGATGTACGACACCGAGCTGCGATACTTTTTCTCAACTGCCACAGTACAGCCTCGTAGCAAGAAGTACGTTGTTGATTATACTTTTGATGGTAAATCCAAGCACGTATTGCAGCTTGACGCCACTGTTTTTGACGAGGACAAGGTGAAGGAACAAACTGCCTTCCGCAATGTCACTACTGGTTTGATTGCCAATGAGGCGAACTGGCAACGTATCGGCAAGGAGGGAAAGAATGGAACAATGACCAGTTCCGCCATTGCCAAGCTATTTCTTCTTGGATCTATCAAGTACGCCACTCGTGATGCATATGGTATGGGCGTTGAGTATGAGGGTGGCAGACCTGGATGGAATGGTGAGTCTTACCACTTAGCTGTTAGAGTTGACAAAACATTATGACGTTAACATGCCTCTCACCATTGATCAATAACTTTTATCAAAAGATGCCATGAACGGTTTGATTGGTATGGTTGGATCCGGCATGCCAGAGACCTTTGAGTTGTCTGAGCTTCTTAAGTATGTCAAGAGTGTGATCGAGAAGTACCAACGTCCAATTGTTGTGCCTTCGGAACTTGCTGAGATGGTAGAGTCAATCAACGATGCTCTCGATGAATTGCTTGAAAGTGGTTACGAGGACGAAGAGGAACTTTCCGAGGATGTCCCTGAACCACTCTTCAAGTACTGGGATACAGTGGCCGCTGCCCGTGAATCTTACCGCAATAACGTCCAGTACTACTTCTCGGGCAACACCACTGAAATTTCAGCGGAAGATGCAATTGAAATGCTCGGAAACTGGTTTGACCAGGTCCAGCTCGGAGTTGCAAGGGCTATGAAGATTGGAAGCAGTGGTATTGATGACGACGGAACGAGTGGAGTCCCCCCATCTTACTTTTCTTACAACATCACTGAATGGGACCTCACCGAAGGGAGAAGCGCAAAAGGATTGCCTCTTGCCAACGCCAAGGCTATGTCTGTTGGAACCTTCCCTCTCTTCTTGGAAGGACCCACGAGGTACATGAAGCTCATCAATGATGATAAAGAGCAGTTGGAAGACATGTACAACAAGGTGCTCAACTCTGGTCTTCGTGATGATGTGCTTAAGATGTATTTCCTCTCTGCTGACTTGACCGGACAAAGTTACGATATGGGCCGTATGATGGCCTTTGCCGCTGGTTGGCTTGAGAATCAGTCTATTTGGATGCACATGTCTTACAAGTACTACCTCCAGCTTATCCGTGGAAAACTCTACGATCAGTTCTACTCTGAGATGAGGGGTGGCGGCATGCTCCCTTTCATGGACCCTGAAATCTATGGCCGTTCACTGATGGAATGCTCATCTTTCATCGCCTCATCTGCATTCAAAGATCCTTCAGTTGTTGGCCGTGGTTTCCTTGCCCGTCTCAGTGGTTCTACGGCAGAGTTCCTTAGTATCTGGAGGCTAATGTTCATTGGACCCAACCCGTTTATTCTTAATGACGACGGAGAGGTTGAGATGCAGCTCATTCCAGCACTTCCCATCTGGTTGTTCGAAGATTTGGAGTCTGGAGCGAAAGGCAAGCGTGATGAAGATGGCAACCTTGTTGTCAGCTACAAGCTTTTTGCTTCAATCATGGTGACTTACCACAACACACTTGAAACTGATTTGTTTGACGTCGAGCCTACATCTTACGTTGTAACCATGACTGACGGAACTACGGTTGAGGTTGAAGGCAGCACCATTCCTACAGAGACTGCAATCCAGATCCGCAAGTTGCTAGGGGTCGAGACAATTGATGTCTACTTCTAAATTTTTGTTGTTGTTGTTATGGTAAAGCTTTTAAGTAAAGCAATCTTGTGATGTGTGAAGCATTTTCCTTGTTATTTTAACATCTATTAAGATCTAGATATGCTTACGCGTCTATGTTCTATTCCTCTATTTGTATACCTGTGCTTTTCTCATGGCCATTCCATCACATCCAACCATATCAACTTCTCGCAGCACAGGTTTTGGATTGAAATGATTGAACCCTTTTTGCCTCTACAAGCAGGTTCCTCGGTTTCATCTGTACATGTCCCGCGTGATTTGATTCTATGGAATCCTCTTTATGATCGTTTGTAATGGTAACATTCTTTTGAGGACCCTTTGCTGTAAAAGGGGCAGGCTCTGCCTTTGAATGAATGCTTTGAACCCGCTGCTGGTGCAGTAGCCTAGCACGTCTGTTCATCTGCCTCCTCTTAGACTGCACTGGCTCTTTTGACTTGATCTCGTAATCATCAGGGATATCTGTTGGCTTCGGTTCATCATTTGTCGTTTCAGACGATTCAAGTTCTGCTCCCGTTTCAGAATGATTGATGCCTTTATTTCTAGTGCATACGGGGCTTTCGTCGTCGGGCTGATCGGTGCCGAACGCCGAAATTGAATTTACGCGGATAACACGAGCCATTCTCATCCTGTTCAGCTTGCCTGCATCTGCAAACCTGCGATCAGGGCATGAGCTGGATTTCGTAGCACCCGTCGTTCTTGACTTTGCCACGTTTTCATGACGATCTGTACTACCATTGCAATTCACCAATGGATCCCTCTCTTCCTTTCGATCCTGCTCGACGGCGTACGTTGTAATGCTAGCCAGATTTTCAGCCCATGTAACCCTACGATGCTGGCTGTACTTTTCCAAGCATGGCTTGTGTTCTACGGATGCTTGCGCAGGTGTTTGACGATCGTCATGTTCGTTGGTTGAACTGCCTGAGGTATCGACAGATGAATTCATGTAAGCAGAACGAACCATCCTCAGTCGATTCAGCTTGTTTGATTTCACAGAGTCAATGGTGGAGTACGAAATCTGAAGAGGTTGTTCCGTCGAATCGAATGAGCTAGAATCATTTGATGGATTTGTTGTAACCTTAGCACTGTTGCCAGACTTATTTGATCCTGCTGCAATATCTGTTGTTGATGATGGGGTTTTAGCTTTGGATCTAGACGCTGCTGCTTCCCTTTTGGGACTGTTTTCTAATGATCTAGCATCACGTCTCGTAACTGATATCACAGAAGGAAGAGAAGCCTCACTTTCATGCGATGAGCTATTGTCTGGTGGTGCAAATCGAGCTTTATTAAAGGTATTGACAGGAAGGAGTTCTCTCTTGATCGTTTTCTCATCGGTAAGCTCCGAGTCATCATCCTCTTCGTTTCTGCATTTCAGATTGACTTCTCTGGACACGGAGTACTTCCGTGAAATAGAATGCATCAGTGCCTGCATGTCTAAACTCACTGCATCGTCAGCATCCTCTGTTTTGTTGCTACACGGATGCTTGTTGGGAGGTGCTACGAGTCTGGACACGCAATTCTCAACCTCTCGCTCATCGCGTTTTGCACGATCTGAACTCACTCCAGCGTCAGCATCATCCAAATCCACTTCTTTCTTGCTACTTATACACTCCTTGACAGGAGGTGCTATGAGTCTAGACACGAAATTGTCCACTTCTCGCTCATCATATACCGTGCGACGAGGGCTATCGCGAATGGAGAAGTGAGTGCTTGGACGTTTCTTCATGCTCACTGTGCTGTAGGTCTTTCTAGCCGCGGCTACTATTGGCATTGACTGGTTTTCAACCATGATACACGGATCTGGCGCTTCGCTTGTCGACTTGTCCGTCACTGAGTCCATCCCGGGAGAGACGCAACCTTGTTCACTTGAAGCACGTTCAAAGTCTGTTGTCATTGACTGCAAACCGATTTCCTTGCACTGCTGTTCACCGGAACTTCCAAACTTCCGTGGAGACACTTCAGTAACCACCAACTCTCTGCCATCACACGAAGATTGATTGCTCGATGACAACGTGATATCATCTGCAATACTGTCGCCGCTGCTCTTCTTCTTCCTACGAAATAGTTTGGACTTGACGTGAAATCCCTTCTTGTTCACGGATAGCTTCGATGGGGCTTTCATGACCCTCTTCATGGTGGATATTGGTTGCAGTGTTTTATTGAGAGCAATATGCTGGTGGGCGGTCAGGAGCATGACTTTTTTGATTGCCAAGGACGGTTTCAGGCGGTGGTATTCTACAGTGGGTCTGTTTGATACAACCACTGCTAGAGATGTCAATGCTGCATTTGAATCGTTTGTGGCGTGGAACTTGGGCATTGTAGCAGCAGCAGCAGCACTTCTCTTGGGTTTGCCACTGATGACAAAGCTATCCGAATCAGTTTTACACGTTACATTACCCGGAATCGGTTTCAATCTAGGCTGCACTTTCCTCAACATAATACCACCAGTCAACTTGTTGTTTTTGGGTTTCTCTCGAATGACAAAACTATCCGACGATTCACTGCACGCAGAAGCCTCATCCACATTCGAGGCATTCACATTATTTGTTATGACACGACTCTGCTGCATCTGAACAAGCCGCTGTTCCTTCATCTTCTTCTCCATCCGTTTCCTCCTCCTAACCTGCCTTTCCCAAGCACTCACAACATTCAAATCCACACCATCAATAACAGCAACTCTACTCCTCTCCAATGCATATTCGGCAATTCTCCTTTCTCTATCTTCAATGGCATGCGGTAGCAGATCCGCAAGTGGTCTCAGGCAAGTGATGTAGAATTGGTTGGCAATATCATCGCAGTAGGATGTCGGTTGACATTTCTGAATGGAGTTGGTGGAGATGGATAATGTGTCGTCGTGATGATTTCGTTTTTGGTAGGCTATCACTGTTGTTGGTGGCATGATATCTGCAGTAGATTGACATGTGTTGTGTGTTACTCGTGAGAATCAATCAAGGTTATAGTTGTTTGTGTGGACTCGTCGATGATGATGCAACTTCATCAATCACCCACGCCACCGGGGACCCTCCAACTCTATCCAACATCACGTAGCAACGTCACATTGACAGAGGCATTCGTGCATCATTTTTCATCTTTTCAATTCAAATATCCTGGAACAAGCTGAACGTTCATGGTATTGCATGAACAGCTGTGTATTCGACCAATTGATGGACAATTTTGGTATGGAAAAATCTTGTTTCGTTACGCGAATGTTCATGATGTGTTGGTTTCTTAATGTCGTATTAAAGTATCTTTTGGCTTCCCATTCGGATACTTTGGCGAATACAGACCTTCAACTCTGAAGGCCATTCAAATTTTGACATATCTACTGCCAAAATCTCAATGTGCTTCCAATTTTGGTGAGTAGGTGCACTTGCTTGTTGTAGCAAGAGATGTGCTCCTCCAACCTCGGATCAGCCTCAGGTGCTCAATAGATAAAGATACAGCGGCAGCCATAGCAGCAGCACCTTAATAGATCTGTCATCCATCCAGCAAACAGACAAATAGACATGGTGGCAACCTCCCCCTTCTCCGCCTGCCTCACCCCCCAAAACATCGACGACCCACGTACCAAATCCTCACTCCGCCCTCCACGCCCCCACACAACCACCTCGGCCTCTGCCTCTGGTTTCTTCTCCCCGAAATCCCGCCATCATTTATGGGATGACATTCGCGAACTCACCACCGACGTCAAAGACGGAGTATTGGGCCTCAAAGAAGTTTGGATGGACAATAGCCCTAACAAGAATAGTTTTATGGATGATTTGAGTGAATTTGTCGAGCCTCATTTCGGGGCGAATAATAATGCCAAACGAAAGAGCGAGAAGGAGGGGGATAACGCCAAATTCTTTACATTTGACAAGATGGAACGGCTATTGAATTACTGTGTACCATTGTCGGTGGATCCACGTAGTCCCAAGAG
Organism: Cyclotella atomus; assembly: GCA_036939935.1. Taxonomy (NCBI): domain Eukaryota; phylum Bacillariophyta; class Thalassiosirophyceae; order Thalassiosirales; family Thalassiosiraceae; genus Cyclotella; species Cyclotella atomus. The sequence goes on from JALLPI010001085.1 coordinate 14,253, forward strand.
TCGTGTGCGAGATTCAGAGGATATGAATATAGTGAATGGTGGTAGTGGAGAGGATATTGTCGAAAAGACTTCTTCGGAGAGCAAACACCTTCAAGATTTCACTGCTGAAGAGGATGTGGAAAGTGCACAACCTCAAATGATGAATGCAGACCATCTCCAATCGAGGAGCGGGGAGACACTACCCGGCTTTTCCGAGGGACTTCTCGAACACACCAACAGGTTGCGCGAAAAACTGATGGATCGAAGTCGTCACAGATCCGGGGCTTTGACCACCCCGGCAAGAATGTTGGAACAACGAATGGATTTGCAAGGTCGTAGATCCGGTTCATCTTCGGGTAGTTCCGAAGAAGAAAGAGAGGTGGAGAATGCGGTGGTAGTACCGGGAGGGTTGTGGTCCATCCCCACGGAAGAACGGTATGGTAATTCGCTTTCGCAATCGTTTGCCGATTCGAGGAGTATGATTTCGAGTGGTAGCGAGGAGAGACATAAAGGGAGTTTGAAGAATGCATATTATTGCGGACCGAATAAGATGGATGATGTGCTCATGATGCGTAGTATGAGTGAAGATGGAGGGGAGGAGAGTCGGGGATCTTTCTCCTCGAATGGATCGGACTTGACGGATTTGATGCATAATTCTGGAGGAGGTACGAGGAGTCAGGAGAAGGTGGATAGTTTTGAGGAGAAGAGGAAGATGGATCTTGTTTTGGATACTGAGTTGGGTCTGGATGAGAGGGATGATATGGATGATGTTATTCATGCTGCTGCCATGAATGCGATGAATGGGTTAGTCAGTCCGAGAAGCTTGGCGAGTGAAGATAAGTACATGATGGATGACGATGATGAAAAGGATGAGAGACTTGATGATGAGCAAGATCCATATGCCGACGCTCATGAACTTTCTCATTACCGCCGTGATGCAAGAGAGCCCGTGTCAATGTATGAAGGAGAAGCTGCAGAGTCTCGTGATGACAATGAGGCTGCCAACCGTCACTTTGATAGCCTCATGTCCGACTTTGAGTTGAATCTCAATCGTGACGACAAGAGGGAGAGCAAGAGTGCGTATGGCAAGTCGTTTCAAGAGAAGAAGCAGCTCGTCAAGCGCAGCAGAGAGAGGAAGGTATCTTCCAAGGCATCTCCAGTCAATGTTGAGGATGACGCTGCTTCCAAGACTAGTCATGCTTCTAATTTCTCCACCGCTACATTCTTACATCAGACCACCATGGGCAGGAAGTTGAATCGCAGTTCTCCTTCAACTACAGGATCATTGGGTGGATCAGTCGCCGGTTCGAGAGAGAGTGTCCTTGATCGTGCTAGACAGGTTGTGACGCAAGTTCACCGGACGATGGATTCGTTTGGTGGTGAAGATATTAGAAGTCATGAAAGGCCTGCTCCCAATGTGAATACCGTTGGTCGTACTGAGCCATTGACTCGCTGGAGTCGCATGGAGCCTCGTCCAAGTACTGATGGAAATCTCCAGGAGTCCAGCTCATCGGCGATAGCGACATACAAGCAGCGTTTGATGGAACAGCGTTCTCGACGTATCCAACGTGATATTGAAGCAAGAGAAAGAGATGGTGATATTCAGATCAACGAACCGGGAGACATTAACCCAGTGTCTGCCAAAACAAATCATGCACGAGCAGAACCTCAGCACGGTCGAGGTCAGCGTGATGTTGCAGCAAAAAAAAGAGAAGGTGCTATCCAGATCAGCGAGCCTGCAAAAATTAAGCCTATGTCTGCCAAAATGAATCATGCACGAATAGAACCTCCACACGTTCAAGGACCTGCAAAGGAGCCACCTGCAAACGTTCCAACCATTGATATGATAATGAACGAAACTACTCAAGAGGAGACAAACCTTGATATATGTGATTCGGGTGTCAACTCTTTTGATTCTTCTGTCAATTGGGACGCATTGGCTTATTCAATGTCTGGAAGCATGTCTATGAATGAAGTGCAAGCGCCGCAGCCCCACGATGCTTTGCCCGAAATCAAACAGCCTGATCCCGTTGACAACAAAACCTCATCACTAATGAAAATGGCCCAAGCGCAAATGCAGCGCTCGGCCGAATCAACTGGTAAAAGTATGCCTGTCGTACCTGCACCAAGTCCTCAACACCAATATCCAGTAATGACACGTATTGACGAGATCAAGAAGCAACACGATGAGAAAATGGCCCAACTCAGAATGAAGAGTGCAAAGGGTGTGCACCAGACAGAAACATATGAGTCAGATGCACCCGATGATGAATGTGGCACCACTAACAAAACAATGTTGAATTCGCCGAGCCAAGAGGAGAACAGGCCAATGTCCCCTAATTCTATCGAAAGCAACGAGTATCTGTCACCAAAATCAAAGTCCATGTCTCATGCGGTACAAAAGCATATTGAAGCGATGAAGCAACAAATCGAGAAGGAAATGGTGAATAATGAGCGACACAGCAAGAATACTCCCAAATCAACCTCTTCTAAACACGGTTCTAATATATTCAACTTTGATAGTCCATCCCGACCTTCACGAAAGAAATCGCTCAAGCCATCAACTGAAGATTTGATGCTGAATAATCTTCAACTTGAGGAAGAAATGGAACAAATCAAAGCTTTGAGTCCAAGGTCGCCTGATTCTTGGACTTCTCCAAGATCTCCTTTTTCCACGAGGTTTGGCGACCATGATGTTTCAAGCCCGAGGTCGCCACGTGTGCTGTCTCCAAGGTCACCTAGGTCGCCACGAAACAAGTACACACCGTCTTTTATGCGGAGCAATGAGCGCAATTTGGGCTTGAATATCGAGATACCCGTCAGTCCAATTTCAACTCCACGCAGGACACTTCGATCTACCACTTCGTCTTCACCAAAGTCGTCGAGATTGGCAATGAATCCACGCAGCCCAACAACATTGAGTCCACGCAGCCCAACAGCATTGAATCCACGCAGCCCGACAGAGGAAAGGGTCCGCACTCGAGTTTCTGATTTAATGGCTGAAGTCAAGGGATTTTTGGCCGAGAATGATAGGGCTAGAGAACGCATAGCAAGAGATATGAGTGCAATGCAAGCCATGCATAATTACTGACTGGTTTACTTTTATCGTGCCGTCTGTTAGTATGATTTGTTTTGATAGGAGACCTTAATACACAGTTATGACATTCCTATCTACAAAGCTAAATATTAATAAATGCAACTAAGCAACATATAAAATGTATGTCAAAGGTGGGCCATGTGTAAGCAAATTAGTGATTCTGATTGCAAGAGCGAGGCTTCTGGTTTTCCACACAACATAAGCGAGGATAACCGTCGCGCCCTGCTTTGAAGCTGTACTGATCAAGAGTAATGCAATAAAAACACGATGTAGTTGGTGCTCAGGGACAGTTTCAAGTCTTAATGCACAACAACGTTGTATCGATAGACAAAAAATTCTTTGAAGAAGGGCGGATTTTAGAAAATCCTGTTTTGTGCATCAGAAGATAACACGCGGCCTTATCGAGTTGCTTACTTGGATGCGGCAGACTTCTTGGGGAGAAGAACAGCATGGATGTTGGGAAGAACACCTCCAGAGGCAATGGTGACTCCTCCTAGCAACTTGTTGAGCTCCTCATCATTCTTAATGGCAAGGGTCAAGTGGCGGGGCACGATGCGGCTCTTCTTGTTGTCGCGGGCGGCGTTGCCGGCAAGCTCGAGGATCTCGGCGCAGAGGTACTCGAGGACGGCAGCGAGGTAGACGGGGGCGCCGGCTCCCATACGGGTGGCGTACTTGCCCTGACGGAGGTAACGTCCGATACGACCCACGGGGAATTGCAATCCGGCCTTGGAAGAAGAGCTGGTCTGCTTCTTCTCGCCGC
>JALLPI010001086.1:0-12142 GCA_036939935.1 Cyclotella atomus
TCGGAACGGAATTTGAGAATTCCGGCCGGAATTCCGCCGGAATTTGCAACCTAGATGTGATGGCAAATGTTGTGGGGATTTGGTTCAGATTTGGCAGCAGAGTGCCAAACTTTGACCGAATACAACCAAAAATGTGACACAAGAGCTTATGGCTTATGGAACAAACAGACTGCCAAGACCAGGTAGCACATCATGCCATCATTCAATGAACCAATATGGAATACATGAAAGGTATAGGCAGCATCAAATATGGTCATGTGATTACAAATGGTAGTGTGGAATTTGGTTCAGATTTGACAGCAGCAGCAGAGTGCCAAGCAAACTTTTGACCAAATGCCAAATGCAGCCAAAAATGTGACACAGCTTGGCATCAGACTGCCAAGACCAGGTAGCTCATCATGCCATCATTCATTGGACCCATATGGACGAAATGAAAGGTATTGGCAGCAAAAGATAGGGTGATGTGATGGCAAATGTTGTTGGTTTTGGTTCTGTTTCAGGATTTGGCAGCAGCAGCAGAGTGAAAAACTTTACCCTTGCCAGATCTAGTTGAGCTATCTTTAAATCCAGAAAATCGGTTCTCATGAACCAAGGCCTCTAACTTGATAGCCGGTGGTTAATTGACCTTCGTTGGGCATTTGAAGCAAAGATCTAGCTCTGTTTTACCATTGGAGCTGGAACAGGTGAGCAATTGGACATTCAAAAATCAGCAAAAAGGCCATTTTTAAAACTTGCATAGCAATTCCTCTAAAACCAAGACCTCTAACTTGATAGCTGGCCCGCAGAACTTTTTGTGAGGGCATGCCGGAGGTTGCCTAGCTCAGTTTTGTCCTTCTCAAAATATTGGCCGAGAAAAAGATAGCTCCACTAGACCTGGCAAGGGTAAATTTTTGACCCAATGCAGCCAAAAATGTGACACAAGAGCTTCTGGCACAGACAGACTGCTAAGACCAGGTAGCACATCATGCCATCATTCATTGGACCCATATGGATGACATGAAAGTATTGGCAGCAACTGATATGGTCATTTTCATGTGATGGCAAATGGTGTGGGATTTGATTCTGTTTCATGATTTGGCAGCAGCAGCAGCAAGCAGCAGAGTGCCAAACTTTTGCCCCAATGCGGCCAAAAATGTGACACAGCTTGGCACAGACAGACTGAAGACTGAAATCTGAAAAGAAGACCAGGTAGCACATCATGCTATCATTATTTGACCTATATGGAAGACATGAGAGGTGTCAGCAGCATAACAGATATGGTGGTGTGATGGCAAAAAGTGTGTGAAATTCTGACTGGATGTAGCAGCAGAGTGAAAAACTGTTGACGAAGACAAACAGCAGTAAAAAACATGACACAGTTTGTCAAGACAATCAAGACCAGGTGGCACATCATTCTTTTTGCAGAACTGTACCAGACTTTTGTCAACTTTATGCTATATTCTGAAGCATTGGTTGCAATGTAAAGGGCATCTCCTTTGCATCTTTGCATCCTTCCTAATTTTTACATGAGAATTTTGTATCAGGTATCTATTTGATGAGGCACAGTACCTACACTATGGTACGTTACCTTCGCATACATGCTGTAGAATAGCAACTGAATAGGTCAATGAAGCCTCCTAAAATAGCTGTAAATGGTGTGTAATCGGTCCAGATAAAAAAACAGCCATAGTGCCAAACTTTTGACCAACAGCAGCAAAAAATGTGACTTAGCTTTGGTCCAGATGTGGGAGAAGCAGATAAGTGCCAAACTTTGACCAACAACAGCCAAAAATGTGACTCAGCTTGGCAAGGATGGGCTGCCCAGACTTGTTAGGACATCATACCAGCATTCTTCTGAACCATAGAAGGACATGAAAGATCAGATCAGGCGTCAGGCGCCAGCAGTAATAGCCTCGGTGTCGTTGCTATAAATGGTGTGGAATTTTGTTCAGATTCAGATTTGGCATATTCATTATTTCATATTTCACGATCTCTCAGCCTATGCCAACTCTGACACTGCCAACCAGGGCCACAAGTACAAGCACAAGTAACAAAACATGGTATTCTCTTAACTTCTATGTCTATGGCTCCTCCAATCAGAATCAAGCCGATTGTAGCCACGGTACAAGCAGACCCAGGGCTAAACTCTTGGGCAAAACCTTTTCAATTGAAAATTGAGATGGAAAATAAAGTAAATGGAGAGTCCTTGGCTGGGATTGGAAGTCTTTGGCTAAAAAGAGAGCTCTGGACCCATGAACAACTTTTAATCACCTGTGGGGTTGCCACCCTTAGTAGCTTGGCGTGGACTGAAAGTCGAAATTGAAAGTGGAAGGAAGCGCAAAGAGCTAAGTAGCTGAACACTCTGTCTCTCACTGGTTCCAGTGAAGGACACAAATCCAGTCTACTGGATTCGATGCCACAGTGAGTTTGTCAGTGCAATGGAAAAAAGAAAACGCTGCTTCCAATCACTTCTAATCGATTCCAACTGGATTTAGTCCAACAATAAATGACCATTTTTTGTAGTCATTTTTCATCGGAGTAGCTTTTGCCAGCTGGAGAAAATGAAGATGAAGATGGATGACTCCTCTTTGTCGGAGTATCTCTCACAACTCGCTTGCGCAACAAGAAAATGACCACTTCCATCATTATTTTTAGTCTCCGAGGGGTGGCTGCTTTTTTATGGTGTATCGGTTGATGGTTGATGGTTGATACAACACTTGCATCTTCACGTCTCGGCATCGCAGTACAACAAGATCAAGTGAATGGAAACTCTTCTTGCAGCTTCTTGCCTTGGCCATGAAGACTACTACAGCAAAAACCAATCATCTTAACCGCAACTCACGCTGGCGAGCCAAAAAGAATGAGGAGGCAATTTCTATCACAGAACAGTTGAATGCCAAAAGGGCTGAGCTCAGTCTTCCTCCTGTTTCCTGGACTCTAAAACATCATTGCCCATTCAAGGGAGGAAAACGGCCGGGCTACAATCCTCCAAAGGACCTACGAATGACAAAACAACAAGCTAGTCAATGGCGTCACGAAGAGAAGAAAAAGCGAAAGGCCATCAAGCAGCGCGAGAACAGGATGATGAAGAAGGCAATGTTAAACCAAATGAAGGAAGAGCTTGATGAATTGGATCAGAGAATCGAAGCGAAGAAACAAACGATGGAGGTTAAGGTAGACAGAAAAGTTAAGCAAACTCTACGAGTGACAGCAGATAAAGTTGTGTCCTTGAAGAATGACCCCAAATCCGGTCTTTACATTGATACCGAAGAAACACTTCTGGCTGATCCATACATTGAACATAATTTTGATACAGTCCCGTGGATGAATGGTGATGTCAAGTTCGTTTCTCCAGACGAGATCACCAGAGTTTTTGATTGAAAAAATTGAGCCACTGAAATGGCGCATGAACACAAGCGACAAGCGATGTACCAATTATTGAAATAGGTAATGCTGTTAACGAGTACAATAGGAAAGATTCAATACTCACAGTAGCTTGGAGACGCTTAATAGTCTATTCATTGATAGCCGCTCTTTCTCTATCGGTCTCATTAGATGGCGGCTGCCAAGGCTTCTTCCCAACACGGAACTTTGTAGCTGGAAGAGGATCCTTTTGCAGTGTGAAATCCGAAATGCGCTCGGCGACCATGATTACAGGAGCATTCAGGTTGCCGTTCGTTATATGTGGAAATATAGAGGCATCTGCAACTCGTAAGTTATTTACACCAAAGACACGACCTTGACTATCAACAACTGCTCCATCATCAAGACTTTTGCCCATCTTCGCTGTTCCACATGGATGATAGGCAGATTCAACATGGTTTGTGATGTATTCTGTGCGTGTAGAGTACAGAAACGATTTAAGATTTGGGAAATGATCAAGAAGAGATCGAGTACAATAACTCACCGTCGATATCCGCATCTTTTCCAGGCAAAATTTCTTCACCAACAATGTCTTTCATACTTGGCTGCCTCATAACTTGTCTAGCAATTTCAATTGCATTCCTCATATCGTCCCAATCTTCTTTTTGTGACATGTAATTGAATTTTATACGCGGTGCGTCCTTCATGTCGTTTGAAATAGCCTTGACAAAGCCACGGCTTTTACTTCTACATGTACCAATATGAATCTGACAACTATGGCCAGTCTTTGAATTAGCAAGAGTCACTCCATCATAGGACAGACCCACAGGAAGGAAATGAAACTGTACATCCGGGTAACTCTTTTCATTAGATGACCGAACAAATGCGCAACTTTCAAAATGATTGGTTGCACCCAACCCCTTTCTGGTAAGGATCCACTCCAAACCAAGTTTTAGTTGTCTTAATGGGTTGCTCATGACTGGAGCAATAGATATTGGTGGCTTGACCTCTTGTTGAAAGTACAACTCGAGATGATCTTGTAAATTCTGACCGACGTTTGGATTGATGTATACTGGCTCAACATTGATTGATTCCACATGTGACTTATCTCCAATACCAGAGACTTGAAGTAGTTGTGGCGTTTGGATCGATCCGGTGCATACTATTACTTCTTTGTTGACCATTATGTGTTTGGTTTCTCCTGACTTTGAATCAATGTACTCGACACCGACTGCCTTTGGCGTACCATCACTTGTCATATTATTGTCAAACAGAATCTTCTTTGTGAATGCATTTGTGAGAACAGATAGATTTTTCCCGTATTGCTTCAATGCAGGATGTAAATAGGCCGAAGAAGCTGAGCACCGCATGCCTTTATTTGGACCAGAATGGAAGATTGTCATTGCCATTTTGCCAAATCCCTCTTGCCTTGATGCATTTGAATCATCCGTAGTTCCATATCCAGCTTCGCCACCAGCTTTTATGAAGGCATCAAACAATTGAGTTCTGGCTGCATTGTCTCCATTCTTGACATGCAGTGGTCCATCGGTGCCGCGATAAGGACAGTTCTCTCCACCTTCCCAGTTCTCAGCACGACGAAAATAAGGCAAACAATTTTCATAGCTGGCATGTTCAATTGCAGTAGAAGGGACAGATTAATAGTCATTAGTCCAATACAATCGGACTGTACAGGAAACAGTGCTTACCGCCATCCCTCTGCGCCAAGTGTTTCCCAATAGTCAAAGTCTGCAGGATGACCACGGACATACACCATACCATTGATGCTAGAGCTCCCACCCAGTCCTCTGCCTCGAGGACATGATACAACTCGATTGTTCAATGCAGGCTCCGGCTCTGGCTGCATTGTAGGTGAAGACAACAATCAGACGATAAGTACATAATTATTTGCAAATCATCGGTTGAAATCATGTACATCATTCAATCTCTAACCTTGAAACTCCAATTGTACCTCTCCATACTCATAGGCCAAGCCAATGCCGTGGGCATATGTACGAACAAATCGGTTGGCGATGCACGATCACTCGAGCCTGCCTCGAGGAGAGTTACTGATTTACCTGCCTCTGCAAGTCTTGATGAGACGACGCATCCCGCACTACCTGCACCGATGACGACGTAGTCGGGCGTGGATGAGGCATTTCTTTTTGTGAAGAAGTTTGAGTTTTGGGCAGATGGTATTGGGCGTACCAGTCTTCCTAGAAACATCATCATTGCAGGTTTGTGGCTTCGTTTTTGTAGGTGGTGTATTTTAGCTGCGGGTTGATGATTTTGATTGTCGGTCGCCATTTTACCGAGAGATGCCGAAGATTCAAATATTCACCCTGGTAAGATTCGAGATTCTACGTACCCAGTCGGCACATCACGCAAAGTGGTATGGTAATAAAAGAACATGCACAGTTGGAAGTCATTGAGAATCAATGACATACACTACATGGAAACGAAGCAATGGCTGGGAATGGAATTGGTGGATGAGAGCTTTTTAACATCATTAATCTATGGTAACAAGAGAAAGCACAGCGAGTGCGTACCATAAACAGAATACAAGAGAAAATGGCTTGGAGAGCAACAGTCCGTAGAGACACAGCCATAGCAGGCATACTTGGTCTCTCAGCAGACATCTTCCACCCAAACAGTCTGCGAGAAGAAAGCCTTATCATCGATAGACAAACAACGCTCCTTCGCAATCGCCCTGTTCAGCGGATTTTATCTCGGGGTAGCTTGCAACTACATCTACTCGTTGTATCCAACCCTAGCAAGTAGTGTCACCAGATCGAATCTATTCCAGAGGATGTTGCCAGCATGTGAGACAAGGAGTCAAGGTGTCATATCGACAGTAGCTGATAACTTCGTCCATGTACCTGTGCTTTACCTACCTAGTTACTTTGTTGCTGTGGGCACATTGCAAGGATTGCCGATAGATCAATCAATACAGGAGATGCAAGATTCATGGTGGCATACGTTGGGGAGCTGCTGGGCTTTTTGGGTCCCTTTTATGGTGGTCAATTTTTCTTTGGTGAATCCGACGCAACGAGTCAAGGCTGTGGCTGGTGCAAATTTCTGTTGGACCGTATGTCTCGATTACATTACACAGCATAAAAGCTAGACTGCTGTCATGTTGTTATGACTGTAACATGGTAACTACCTCTTTCGCCAGGCCCAAGATAGCTTGAAATGAACCTTGCTCTGCTGGGCTAAAGTTGAATTCTTTCAACTTCCTTCCATCATGATAGGAAGCAACGTATGCCTTGCAAAATGCTCCAGCGCCAGTGGATATGACCGCCTGTCTATACGCACCACCATGCTCAATCAAGCCAGTGATCAGCACCAACACGCGATGCATCAGCTCTAGCTGCCCACATTCCAGCAGTGTTCGAATCATATCTGAAAAGTTGTTGACCTCAATCAATGTATTACAAACTGCCGGATCTGGAATAGCCATGGCCAGACCTCCAATGGCTGCTCGGGCACACAGAAAGTTTTCTTCGTAGTCGGCTGCAAATGCAACCCATACCTTGAGGTTATTCTCTTTTTGGAGGTACTGCATCATTTCTGGATGGCCTACCATGTTACAAAGGGCCTCCGTGGCAGCCTGTCGAACCATTTCGTGGTCTGAAAACATTGCATAGCTTATGATAGGAATACCTTTTTGAGCAACTATCCTATTTTTTGTTTCGTCACCAAATCCAGCGAGATTCGTTAAGGACAACAGTGCTTCAAAGTGCATAAGGTCCAGTGCGTCATTGTCTTTGACTAGTTTAATCAATGGTCCAATGGAACCGGAACGTTGAGATACTGTCAAGATGCTTGGGTTGGTAGTGATAAGTAATTTGGCTACACAGCTCCTGGCTAAGCGCAGTATTTTCTTCTCTTCTTCATTCGGTTTGTCCTAAAAAGCAATAAACAGATGAATCGAACATACTGGCAGTACACAAAAATGGTTACATTCACTTACCCCTTTGTCCAATTGAAGACAAGCAGACAAGCAGCCTTGCTGAATCATAATACCTCTGACGGACGGTTCAGAAGCCATCCGTCCCATACCCTCCAGCAGTTTCTGTTGAGTAGTATCAGTATTTGATCCCTCAAGCAATTTCACGATGGCCCGGGGCACATTTACATTAGCTAATTTTTGTATCCTGTCAGTAACAGATTTCGGGCTATCACCCTCCATCTCGCCTTTTTTTGCTTCGATCTCCTTCTCTTCTTCGGTTTTACCCAATGCCTGAAGTTGATCGTATTGTTCTTTGGTGATTTCTTTACCAATAAAGGCCTCTTTTTGGAGAGTCTCAATGCTGACTGCTAGAAGATTGAATATACTTGCCAGTCCAAAGGCCATCTGAGCATCGCCGCTATTGGGAGCACAGGCTACTTGAACAAGTTGTTGTATTGCAGTCTTACGATTCTGTAGGGCTCCCTTTGGTTTGTATCCATTAGCCAGCTTGTTCTTCACATAGGTCATTTGTGCCAGGTAACTGATCACTTCAATACCTCTGTCTATGGATGTTGTTTCTGCTGAGGTTATCGTGGTACTTTTTGTATTCGACGCATCCAATACGTCTTCGTTAAACACAAGCTCAATAGCCACATCCAATAGCTCAATAACCTCTCCTTCATCCTCAGACAAAGCCTTACTGGCTAGACCGATTTTGGCTGCACAAGATGCTGCACCAGATCTTACATCTGCATCAGGATGAACAAGCAAATCGTCTAACGTTCCTTCCTCGACTAAATCAGCCAGCAGGGGTCGAGCGCTTTCAACCGATGAAGCCTCCGAAACGAGCTCAGAAACAATTGACATGGCACGAGAATCTCCAGAAGACGCTAGTTGTTTTAATTCCTCGACTCCATTGCCACTGGACCAGCCATGTTTCATTGCCCATATACCTATTTCTGGCTTTCCAAGTAGCAAAGACGCAGTCATCTGACCTCTTTTCATCATGGTGAACAGTGCTTGCAGGGATTCGCCACCCTTCTCTTCCAAGTCGTCTTCGTTTTTTTCATCCAGTTCTTCAATAGTGAGTGTTTCAAGTCCACCGTTGTTTGCGCCATCTTTCACTTTCCAATCTCGACACCCTAACGAGGCTGCAACCAATTTCTTCACATCGTCTTCCTCTTCAATCAAACTCAGCATTCTACCAATTTGCAGCCCTACGTCTCTCCTCAGTCTGTGATCATCGGTCCTTGCGCACAGTTCAAGCATAGCATTCAATCCACCAGTCTCTGCATTAGAAAACATACTGATGTGCTGTACAGCCCTCTGAAGATTGACTGTTCTATACTCTGATTCTCGTTTTCGATGCGCTGCCACTTGACGTGGTTTCATTCGTCGGATATCTTCAGGTGTTATCTTGGCATGAGCTGCCTTTTTAAAGCTTGTTGATGTGGATGGAGATGAATCAAAGCATGCATCAGACGCTGCATCAAGAGCATCCAAATCAGAGGCAGTCCATGCTGATAAGAGATCAAGTGCTGCACGAGGAGTTGTGGTGGACATATCCCCCCTTGTAGATCCCCAGGACAAAGCTGCAATTGCTACACGGCAGACACTTGATCCATCAACTTCTGGAACATGAGGAATCGTAACCCCATTGTCTACAATAGTGCCATCCTCTTCGATTTTCGCAGCAAAGAATCGCATCACTTCTCTATGATCCCAGTGAACAATCAGTCTAATAAGTAAAGCCATAGCGGCTATGACAATATCAGACGATCCTTCCGTGCTGTCACTTTCCTCTTCGACAATTTGAGCAAGAGTAGCGGGCGGTAACGTATTTCTCAATCCATACTTGATAATGAATACATCATGTGAACAACATGTAGAAAGGATGTGAAGTGAGGCTATCCTGCATTGAATGTGTTCTGCTGCATCTGCATCTTGAATTCCACATCGAGCTATCGAGAGCAGCAATGGAACTCCTCCATTCTTTCCAATTTCTTCAGAACAAGAAAGTGGATCGTCAGCTAGAGAAGCTTGCATTGTCCTCAAACAATTTAACGGGGTGACCTGGGTCTCGTTCCGCGCTGCTGAATTCGGAGCAGTGCCGCTACGCAGATAATCCAAAGCCCTGGCAACCTTACTTCTCCCCCCTCCCAGGACACCATACTTCTTTTTAATTGTACGTAGCAAATCTGCAGCTTCTTTGTTGCCTTCGTCAAATGAGAGTAGAGACAACAAATCCTTGGCTGCCGAATTCAATTTGGTGTCAATCTCTTCTCTGTTGTCATGTTGTGACATTGTTGACAGATAATAAGCTTTAGCACGTCTATAAAGTAATTTCGACTTGGTATTGCGCATTTGATCCGTCGAGATAGAACTTGATTGAGATTCAAGATGTTGCAACCCCTCTGAACAATCTGCGATACAATCAGCTAATAACTTTTTAGCATCAAGGACTTGATCTGATTTGCTTTGCACATCATACTGTTTCAGTCTGCACATGGCTTGATTAGACAGCAATGTGGCAGATAACTGTCTGCTCTCATCGTTTTGTTTGTTGATGGGTAGACTTTGCAAGGCAGATGAATAGTATTCAATGGCAGCTGGTATGTCCCCCTTGGGGATGATGAACACGTGATAACAATGAAGGTTAGATTTATCACATCAACATGGAGTCAAGTAACCCAAACAATATATAAGGTGTGGCAAAGGCTATTGAGAACACTTCAGTTCAGAATCATATAATACAAATGTCACACCCGCCTTTGTCTTTCATGACATTAAATCCTTTTGATTTGCAGTCTTCTTGAATTAATGTCGCATGGCATTTTGACCGAGATTCTTTATTGAAAGGAAAAGAGTTCGGCTTCGATGCATGCGTTTTTGATGTTGATCAGTCATGGCAATTGTGTACAACCAAGATAGCAAGAAGCAGCAGAGCAGTAGCAGGACACATCATTGGGCGAAGGAGGCAACGTTAGAATCGGAGATTCACATACCTTTCGAAAGGCATGGTTGCCCTGATCCTTCAGGTCGTTGGCTTGAGCGAGTGCCTCTGTCATGCTGGTAACTTTCCGAGCTCAGATATCAGGCTGCAGATGAACCATGTGAGAGGAAATCAGCCTTAGGGAGTGGTGTGCGGCGGTGGTGGCGTGGTGGTGGAGGGATATGAAATAGAGCCGGACCGAGCTGCGCCGGAAATGACAATGGCACTAAAAATCATCAAGATTACCACGAAGTAAGTTCAGGTATATCCAGTGTATTTTAAAGAAGCTGGCTCTACATCTCCCGCCATTTCGGGCCATCCATATCAACCCCCTGCAAAATAACGTGAAGCCCCACATCATAGATACTTGCACAATGGCAATCTCACCAACAGAAGCACACTACATAATCGAATCCTCCCTCCACGACTTTCGAATAGACGGAAGATCCCGTCTCGAACACCGTCCCTACTCCATCAGCACCAAAAGCAACAACAGCACCTCCTCCTCCACGGCAGTCTCCTCCTCTCTAATCCTCTCCAACGGATCCTCCCGAATCCATCTCCCAGGATCCACCACCGACATTCTCTGCTCCGTCAAGGCCGATTTGGTGCGACCATCGCCGAACAAACCCAATGAGGGCGTGGTAGAAGTCTCTGTCGATTCATCACTCGCTGGCGGATTGGACATTGTCAAGAACAGTAATGCCGGGGCACAAAAACGTCAATTGAGAGAACGTGAATCGACCATCACTTCGTTATTGCAACGGCTTGTGGTGCCTCATGCTGTGAATTACAAGGCTTTGGTGATCAGTCCTGGAAAGTATGTTTGGAGGTTGTGTGTGGATATAGTGGTTTTGAGGTGTGATGGGTGTGTACTTGATGCTTGTGCCATGGCCATGCGTGAGGGTTTGAGGAGTACGCTTTTGCCGCGGGTGAGTGCTGTGGTGAGGAGTGATGATAAGGATGGCTTTGCATCTCAGGGAGGAGGGAGCAGTAACAATGATTTGATTGTGGAGGGTGATATTCGAAAGGCGTTGCCTCCTTCGGGTGCTGAGGAGTGTCCTTTGGTGGTTACTCTGTCGATTTTATCGGCTCCGCAGGAGGAACGTATTCGACACTTTTGCATTGTGGATGCTCGTACGGAAGAGGAGGTGTGTGCATCTAGTAGAGTTTGTGTTTCGGTAGACCCAAACGGCATGGTGTGTGGAGTTCACACCTTGGGAGGTGGGGGTATAGTTGATGAAGCAATGAATGAAGAGTTTGGTGTGGAAGGATTTGGAATATCGAGTTCAATGCCTATGAATATGTTGAGTGAGGTTGTCAATACTGCTGGAGGTGCTGCTAAGAATTTGTACCAACTATTGGATTCAGAGAAGTTTGCTGGAGATTCAAAAGCTGAAGACGATGGTAGCGGGTATGGTTATTTATTGCAAAACCAACTGATAATACAGTAAGGATGCACAGCTATCTAAGTGTATTATTCTGTTCCAATCTCCTTATGGTTGTAAATTGACACATGACATCATACATCCCAACTATGAACTACAAATGTACGTCCTCCACTCAGGGCTATACACAGTGGTTTCGTGGTATGTCGTTGTGTAGATTTACCAAAAGGTATCCATTAGATTTCGCCAAAATTTATGCGGGAATCATAAAAATAATTTTTTTCTCAATTAACTCAATCGCAGCTCCCTCACAACTCACGCGCATCTCACGCGCTTCTAACTCCTAACTCTAGGTTTAAAATTCCGGTGAAATTCCGTCCGGTCGCTAGCACGGAATATAGCCGGAACCGGAATTTTACCGAAACTTCGATTTCGTTCCGGTCATTTCCGGAGTTTTTAAGGTCATTAATG
>JALLPI010001087.1:0-12139 GCA_036939935.1 Cyclotella atomus
GATCCGGGATCAGGCACGTGTCATTGTAACAACAACAAATTGAAATGATGTGTACTTAACAGCAAATACAATTTAACTGAAAGTTCAATATTAATGTCATCTTTCCTTATTCTGATGAACAGTAAGTTTTTAACATATTCATATGCACTGAGATTCATTTTTGGGTGATGGGTTGTGCTAACATACTGAATTGAATATCTAGTCAATATCAGAACAGTGGTTCATGCACTCGAATCAGCCGAAAAGTACTACGCCACATCTATGGACTGTCGTACGTTCGTCAGTGATAACCAACATCCCATTGTGGAGATTTTGCTATACAAATCACAACAGGGACTGAGTAGCACCAAACAAGATGATCTTGGACTCAGCGAAGCCGACTATGTCCAAAAGGCCATTCGATTTGCATTACTCTCGAGCCTCAGAATGATATGGTTCCTATTCGAGGAGAGCATTTGGCTGTGAAGCTTGACCTTGCAAAATGGTTTGTCGAAAATATTGCAGTACAATTCACTGGCAATAGCTTACCCTTGGAGTCAGCATCGATTACTCAGCTGGTTGAAGCCATCGATTCTTCAAAAGAAGATATTACACCAGATAAAATTGCAACTCTCTCCATGGAAATCATTCCTCAATGCTCGACACCTCCGCCTCCTGCCCCGCAAGTATCTATTGAATCCAACGGTTAAACACCCGTGGTATCTCGACTCGCATCATCTGAAAGCGTGGTATCCCGAGTTATATCTTCCGACAGTTTAACACTTGAGCCAAGTCCGTCAGCCATCGA
Organism: Cyclotella atomus; assembly: GCA_036939935.1. NCBI lineage: Eukaryota > Bacillariophyta > Thalassiosirophyceae > Thalassiosirales > Thalassiosiraceae > Cyclotella > Cyclotella atomus. The sequence continues at coordinate 788 of JALLPI010001087.1, forward strand.
AGCAGCCAAGCTTAGCTTGGCCTCTTCAGAGAGTTGGTTGGAGGCAACACAAAAAATGCTTACTACAGCTCAACAAGAGCATGATGCAGCATATGAAATGGTAACAAAGGCGCGTGAGTACTTGGCTTCACTTGAGAAGAAGGATGGAAAAGACGTGAAGAAATCAGCACAGAGGCCAGGTAGTTCGCGAGCACAGACGAAAGGGGACAGGAATGAAATGAGATCAAGTGTGAAGAACTTTAGTTCTAGAATCTTCCGTACTCATTCTTGAATGGTGTGTGAACTTTTATTGTACCGGGATTGGGTCAAAACGGTGGGAGTAATCAAGAGTAATCAATAAGTCATAGAGGTTTCGAAGCTGCCAAAATGCTTAGTGCTGATAAAATGTCAGTGTGGAGTGCCTGTGTAACTGTATGTAACAACCGAGTTGCAGAATGTGCCATTGCGTGTATTAAGTAAGGATTAAAAAGCACAAAAGTACCTTCGCCTGAAACAGTCATGAGCTTGCTGCATGATCTTGTCCTTCAAATCTTCAGAGTTATTGTGTTCACTCATTTTCACACTAATACTGAACCCAAACCGGAGAAGAGCACGTGGATGGCTGAGAGCTCAAGGTTGGCGTGTTTGTTGGGTAATCGGTATACGGCCATGACGGACGGGGACTGGTAGACGGAAGGGTGCTAGTAGTGGGAACCCAAGTCGGAACATGAGTGTTTGACAACGAAGGCCCTGTTGCTGGTGCCCAAGTCGGCCATGGTGTTTTCTCATACATCTCGGGGTAATTGCACTTATCTTCATCTGGAGACAGCGTGGTCATAAATGGCTTGATCCAATTCTCGTCATACGATTCATCATTGTAAACTTCGCATGTTGATGGATTGGCATTACATGTATCATTCAGGAATTGGTTGTATGAGTTTGTCACTGCACCCTTGTGCATGCTACCATAACTATTGTCAACAAATAAGCCAACATGCGGAACGGTCGCCGTTCCTAGTCCTCCAAGTCCAAGAGATCAAACCAATTGTCTGCAGTGGCATTACCCTCGTCTCGAATGACATAATGAAATTGAAACAGTGGGTCGTCGTATGCATTCTGAGGAATGCCAATATCACTATATTCATATTCGTATTCATCATCGTCATCATCGTAATTGCACTTGGGTACCAACAGACAGAATGGTCGATATGGATAAGTAGCGCAAAATTCAGCCCATTTGACATGATTGCAGTAGCCCCCATTATCTTCATCAATGACGGCAATGCACGGCACAAGCATATCATCGGATTTGCATTCACTGAGGGATACAAGTGAACAAGAAACAATACTTCGTTAGTAGTAGCACAGATACAAATCGAATGTGAATTAGAGCTGAACTTTTACTCACCCATCAACAGGATCGCAGCTTTGGTTCTCAGAACAGCTCACAGGAACATATCCACAGGACATGGCGTCAGAATCCCAGCTGTCTATAGTACACTTATCGTTGTCATTGCAGTAAAAATCATCAGGTGGGCGATAATCTGTTCGTTGGTATCAGTTGAATTGGACTCTACAACAATGTAGTCATTATCCGCACACGAAGACTCGTCGTATTCACCGCATTCAAGCGTAGGGGTATCATACTCCGTGGCATTGTAGTTGCTAGCGCTGCATTCGGCTATATCTTTCAGACTTGTCGCATCTGATACGGCACCTGTTGACACGGGCTTGTAATCTGTATAGTACCGGAGTGCATCGTTGAACCTCGATCATCATTCTTTCAGTTAACAGCTGCAAAGATCGCAAGTGATGCACAATGCGAAAGTCACCAGCTTCTCCGTTCAATTGCGTCGGCCCTGCTGCATGCTCACCGGGCATCCGTTTCTACTACAGCTCTTCTCCTTGCTCTTTTCATCTTTAGTCAGTCCACTGAAAGCATTGGCTGCTCAGCACTTTTCGAGCTTATTTTGCCCCTTGCAAGTAAGACGACGCCTGCTACCCGAGCCAACGAGTTCAGATTCGGACCAGCTCTTTTGTGTCACAAACACGAAGTCCATTTTGAAAGCTGCAGTTTCAATCACTGTCTCAGATCCATCCTCGTTGGTGCTGCTTTCGTTGTGATACACGTACTACAAATGGGGCTAAAACTATCTGGACCTCCAAGGTCATCCTGCATATTGATGTGTAATATAAGAAACGGCTTGATGCAGAAGATACGAACTATGACAATGACGATCTTACATAGAGCCATTCCAAGGCCAATTCTTCAAAGTTGATTTGCTCATCACAAGTCAAGGAACTAGAGACGTTATTTCCAACAAGTGATAGATAAATGGTCTCAACCGATAACTCCTCGTCTGGCACGACGTATGGAACTGTGTATAGAGCAAGGTAAGTATCTGCAGATGGAGAAGAGATGTCTTAAACAAGCTCATACATGTAAGCTCCTAAATTGTATCTATCTCGAAGGACCATATCTTCAGCCAAGTTATACCTTGGGTCTGATGCTCTTTGGATGCATGTACGGTATATAACCTGAGGATTCTGAAGACAAATGTTTGGAACTTGACGAGTTGGAGCACTCGTAGGTTGACGGGTAGGAGATGGTGTGTTGACAGTTTGAGCCGTGGGTTTCATTGTAGGCGAGGAGGTTGCAGGCGACTTGGCGGGCTTGGCGAGTTTTGCGAGGCTTAGGATCTTTCTTGCCTTCCTTTGAGAGCATGTCTGCTAGCCGCCCTAGATTGCGGCTTTTTTAGGATCGCCTCGAATTAGAGAGCAAGATGTGCTGTCTAGCTGACCAAGTATGGTTGCCGTTGCTACAAATAGACTAGCTTTGGAATAGATCATGCTGGATGTTGGCTGTTGGTTGAGGGTTGAGAGTAAAATTGCAATACTTAATAAGAATATAGAGAGCCCGACGATGATATTTTGATTGATGAAAATGTGACATTGCTTACTCGTGCGAGAGGAGGGGCGGGGCCACTCTGATATTCACGAGCTATCTGCTGGAGTACCGCACTAAACACTAATGCAAGATTGCACCAGCCTAAACCCACCCATCACTCGGAAACTTTCCCTACGGGTAACCGCAGAATTCCCGCTTGTCGATGAAGAGATATCGCTTACTCACTCCATGATGGGGGTGGGTGTACCATAACACTTTCAAATAATCATTGTGTCGACAGCTAGAGAGAACATACCGATGAAAGACCATCAGATATGAGATATGATGCGTATTATAGCTCATAGTGCCTTCATGAGGATAAACTCTCATAACTACTTACAGCTTCATCCATCGACAAATAATGTCCAAAATCTCTAATCGATCTTCATCTTGCTAGTAAATTTGCTCGAATCTCGAATGGATCGGATCGGGTAGCGCGAACTCGATTGTGTCTCTCTCCAAACCCCACCGTTTTTATCATTGATGTACGAAGTCGCACAGACGTGACCGTGCATCGATCAGATGAAGAATGTAGAAATGATGTCTGAGCCATCTTCAGCATGGCCATCAGTTCAAATGCAAGCGTCGGCTCGCTGCTCACTGCATCCGGAGAAAGTGGAAAGCCATCCACCTGCCATCCATCAATCGCACATCATCTTATCGTGCTGTGAAGAAGTTTCGCGTTTCGCAGCTCATCTATCTAAATACGAATTACTTCTCTCTAGATAGAGGTCGAGATAAGAGACGTAAGTTTAAGTGTAAATAGGGAATACAGGAAGCACATGATTTGTGGTGAAGCAGTTTCGCGTCTTGGAAGCAATTTCAATGGTTCACCGTTGACAAAGAGGAAGTTGGCCTGATCTGCGGTCTTGTTAAGTTTAGAGTGCTCCTGGGTTCGGAACGTGAATATTGTAAGCCGCACTGTTATGCTTCGTTGATTCGTTTATCATTTGTCATTGGCCTGTTCTTTTGCGATTCTTCCGCATTGCAATCTCATCACACCGTGTTCCTTTTTCTCCTAGAATTAAGATGCAGCCATTTGTCCATCCATTTATTTTACTTCCGTGCATTGTCAGATTGACACTGGGCGCACAACCTCCAATCTTTGCACCCACATCAAACAATCACCCGTCCAATTCACCGACTGACTCTGTTGCGTCGCAAATTTCGGCTCCGGCTTCTATTTCAGTCCGAGTTCAGTCCAGAGTCGAATGGGACTTCGAATGCTCTCCTGATACAACACTCATTGAGCTTGCGAAAGTCATTGAAGAGTCTATCCGTGATGGTCTAGAGCAAAAGGTTCATGGACTAGACCGTGTCTTTGTTTACGAGCTGTGCAGTCGTGCTGCTACAAATCATACAACTGAAATTGGTTTCAATACAATTATTTCATCATGTGCTGGATACGAAGTGGCAGCCACAATCGAGATTCGTACTGCGCTTGAAAGTATTATTGGCAATGGTATTCTTGCAAGTAGCATTGCCAGAGCATCGAATGGTGAGATTCAAGCTATCATCAGTGCAGGAGTCAAGTCAACCTACGAGGTTATCGCAGGCAGTCAAGCCGGCCCATCGTCTGAATCACCTCGCAGCCCATCAATCCAATCCAATAGCATCACCCAGTCTCCAAGTACCGCCCAAACTCCTCCAACACCTCCAACAACTCCGAGCCCAGAAGCCTCTGACGAAGTTGTCGCGAAGAACCATACTATCCTGATTGGCTGGGAGACGATACCTGTGTCAATGACGGCTCTGCACCTGACTACATGGTGAATAATCCTACCACATGGCTGCACGATACCCTCGAAAGCTGTTGCTCCAAGAACTACAGCTGGAAACTTGCTGAGTGCAAAAACGGAGGCACCACGCTGTTGAGTGGATCTGGATCTAAGCTGTACTATCCCGACTGGTATGGTGATAATCTAGGCTGCATCAGCGACGAGAATGCACCAGACTGGGTAATTGCCAATCCATCGTATTACATGTCTGATAAGCTTGAAGTTTGCTGCAACAACTTCTACCAGTGGAATTATAACTTTTGTGCTGGTGTGATTGTTGGCACTGGCAAGTGGTATATGAAGTACTCTACTGGCGAATGTGTCAAGGATTGTGAAGGTGGTACTGACTGCGGTGGCAATGCCGAAGCTTGGGATAACTTGTGGGGCAGCAAATTGACTTGTTGCCTTAAACAAAAGTGGTGGGATGTATTGAATTGTTAAGAGGTATATGTATTTGTATCGCTCAGCAAAGAAAAGGTGGATTAGCTATCTATTGTTCATTGTAGATTGTACAGATGATTGGAAGAGTTATCTTTAGATATATAAAGTGATAATCTCGCAACAACGATACAATGTATCAAGCATCCAATAGACTACATCTAATGCCTAGCTATCATATTCATATTGTTCTCATTTGAAAGAATGGACTACTCAACAAGGTTCTAGCCGAAACCAGTTCGTAATCCTCATCCATTATTTCACCCTTGCTCCATTTCGATACATTTTCTCTCGCCAAGAGCAATTCACCCAAAACATTCCAACCCGCCCCTTCTTCTCTATCCAAAAGCTCCACGACGGATTCCCAAACATCTTCATTGCTGCAGTATTCACGAAACTCATTCATGTCCTTTTGAAACAGATCCGTAAACAATCTCTGCCACGTATCATCATTCGTCTTGGGCATCGGCGCCGAAAGAGTCGCCGGCTCGCTCAACGTAGTAAACAGCAATGCCAAAAACACAAATCCCAAGGCATGCAAATCTTCCGCCAATGCAAATTCCTCGGCAGCCTCCACATCGTACTCTGCATCCAACCCAAACGATTTGGCACGACGTTGAAACTCCTCATCCTCCAAGGCATCTTGGATCGTTTGCGAAAATCCCCAATCCGAAAGCACCACGCGCAGTCGATCCACCACCACGGCATAGGGACTGGTGGCCTCGCGTTTATCCATGCCGACGCTCGATAGGATAAACGAATTCCTGCCCAAACTCTTGTGAACCAATCCCGCCTCGTGCGTCTCTGCCACGGCTGTAAGCATCTGCTTCAATACACCTTGAACTACATATCGTGCTCTCTCCTTGAATGGAGGCAATGGCGGAGGCTGGACGATGTTACCGAAGACTCCGCGCTTGGGTGGCCGTTTGCTTTGTTGAAATATCAGCGGTTGGCAGTAAGAATCTGCGGTGCTTAACCCGTGATAATCGTAGATTAACCACACGCTTCCCGGAGTGGGAGGTTTGACGCCCAAACTTCTGTACCATTCGTTTGGGTCGAGGTTGGGATCGTCGTAGTAATCGTTGAGATTCATTTCTCCGAGAAGTGAAGTGAATGGCGCCTTGTACTTCGTGAGAGTCGAGAGCAGTGTGTACAAGTGTTGATCGTCTGCCTTGGTGGGTGTGTCGGTGATGCTATCCGTATATCTGGAAGAGGCAGCTTCGATCCAGTCACCGGTTTGCAATTCCTCCAGCAAGTCAGTAGGTTGTAAAGTGCCTGAACCTGCAGAGCTACCACTGCTTTTACTTCCAGTATTAGCCAGCAACACATTCTCCAGCCAATGAGACATGATCCTTCCAATTCCCTCCTTTTCATTACTGGCCAAATCCAAAGAATCAGGCGAGTACTCCTTGATCAATACTCGATTGTCCATCCCATTGCTTCGCAGCATTCCACCCAGCTTGCCTCGAAACTCGCCTCTAAATATCCTCACCACGGACCCGCTCTTGCTTCTCGTCCTAGCTGGCCTGGACGGATCCATGAACGGAGCTTGCACCTCGATTCGCTCTTGATACGGGTCGACATTGCCCTCTTCGTCTACGCTTTCGAGGTAGTACTGCCAATCGGTCACTTGATCGAAGCCCAGCGAGCCCACGTAGTCGGATAGGAGGATGTCGGGTCCGAGTGAGAACTGACGGACTGTGGCTCCTGTCAAGTCGTAGCTGTTGCCTGATATTACAGCTTGTTTGGTATTTGTTGCAATTGCAGTGGAAGTTATCGCTGTTTGCGATGATGTAGCAGCAGCTGATGATGATGAATCCCCTTCATCGAAATCAGGCAGTGGCCGAGATGGAAGTTGAAGCTGACTTGACGATGACGAAAAGCTGTCACCGACGACATCTGCAAAGTCATCGAAAAAGATCATATCATCATTGTCGCCACTGCCCTTTTGTGCTGCCGACAGCGTGAGGATGTTTGTGCATCGTCGAGAGCTCCTCGGATTTGCAATTATGTGACAATTTATATGCTCATTTCTGTTTTGTGAGCTGTGGATTGCGCGCGGTCGACCTGCTCTTGGTGCATCAAAGGCAAAGGCAGAAACTGCTACTGCCAATGATTGAAACGTTGTGAAATGTGCGAGAGATGATGCCATGTTGATTATTATTTCGGACGCCATGGTGAATGTTTTGACGACGACTGACGGAGCTGACGTTGGAGATGATACCTACTCTTACCTCGACGTCATACGGGCAGAACCTATCTACGCTAATATAGGTAGAAGAGATTTTAGTAGTGATCGGCCCAAAATGTGTTTTAATGCAAAGAAATCGTGGCAGACTGGTTGGTATAATAAGGATAAGGAGGTTACTGTGGGTGGTGATAGTTTGTTTGGAAATGAGTGTTTTGACGGTGTATTGCATGGGATTGGTCTTCAGAAAATTGATACTCTGTACATGCTTGTTAAGATTGTTAACAATTAAGTTGTGTCATCAACCGAACAAACTATTAACCCCATGTCCAATCTGTATTGTCTGGTACACACTCCAATTCTTCATCGTACACAGTTCTTCTATCAATCTTGATACTAAAGGTGCCAGTACTTGATGGACCATCACGGACGATTGTGATCGAAAGAGGATCGGCTTTAGGACCGGAATCGCATTGTAAACGATATAAGTTGGAATTGGAATCGTCTTGTTCCAAGAAGTAGTCGTGGCCATCTCCATGGCTGAGGCGAAATGATCAATGAAACGATATGTGCGAGATGAAGAATGCTGAGTAAATACAATTGCATATGGATACAAAAGGTGAGCACATTTCATCACTTACGCATATAATACCAACAAGTCTTTATACTCATCCGTCAGCAGCAAATCCATGAACGGCTCTCCAAAATATGTATATCTCGCACCATACATCGATGCGTGAGCAAATACAACAAGCGCTCGCATTCCCCGCGAGGCATACTTTGCCATGTTATTGCTCACCCAAACAAAATTGTTTGCAACTCTTATAGATTCATCACCAACCCTTCCTTCTCCCACTTGATTAATACCCACGAATAGAGTTTGATTATGATAGAATGCGAAGTTACTTGCACTGGATGGATAGTCTTCCGAGACTCCGTCATTGTCCTGCTCATCGTAAACGAGTGTTGATCTTATTTCGTCATTGCTAAACGTACCAAAGCCATAGGGGTTAGGGCCCGTATTGATACCTTCATGGGTCTTATTGCCATTGCCAAATGTGTTCATCCAATGTCTCATTCCAACCTTTGGATCTTCGCAATCGGTCCATTCGTTATCACCCACTAATAATTTGATATGATTTGAGCACAGTGTAAGTAAAATAGTAGATTCTACATCTCTTGACAATTCTCTACACTTGTAGCAGCTCTCACCTAAAAAGAACACATCTCGAGGATCATAAAACAAAGTATTCGAAGGGTGGGTAAATATCTGAGCCACGTTGGTGTACAGCGATTTGCGACACTGTTTGTAACCAGGTTTAATGTCTCCAATGTGTATGATGAATTTGAATGGATCGATAACGGATGGGTTAAGATTGCGAAGTTGCATGTTGAGACAATACCCTTCTTCTTCGTCGTAAGGTACTGTATGTATTTTTGCATATGACATTGTTTTCGACAGGAGTGATAATATTAGATAGTAGCATCAATGCAATAAATGATCAATCAGTGCGGAGAGATACATAGGTAAACTTACTATCACCCATCATTACAAAGGAAATGGCATTCACCTCTTCATCTACATCTGGAGTAGGTGATAGTGTTGGTTTCTGACGAAGGGTTAGAAACAGTTGCATAAGGAACATTGTAAGCAATGCCATGCACAAAGAGCCGAATGTAAATTAGACGGATAAGACATACCTTGGAAGGCGATGAAGTAGGTACATAGGTAGGTTGATTTGTCGGTGGAGATGTAACTTTTGCCAACTTGGAACTCTTCGCTTGTCTCTAACGAAGGGTTAGAAACAGTAGTTGCATTTATCAGCAATACCATGCACAAAGAACCGAATGCAAATTAGACAGATAAGACATACCTCGGAAGTAGGTTGATTTGTCGGTGAGGATGTAACTTTTGACAACTTGGAACTCTTTGCCGCAGTAGGTGAAGATGTTGGTTTCTGAGTTGGAGCACGCTTTGGTGAGAACGATGGAGATTGAAATGATTCGCTTGGGCTGCTGCTAGGCGATGCCGTCGGGGATCTTGAAGGCGCTTTACTTGAGTCGGAAACTTCATTTTCATTGGGACTGTTGCTAGGCGATGTCGTTGGAGACTTGAATGCTTCATTTGGACTGCTGGTTGGTGATGACGATAGATATCTTGAAGGCTCTTGAGTTGAGTTGATGACTTCATTTGGACTGCTGCTAGGCGAAGCCAATGGAGACTTGGAAACTTCATTTGGACTGCTGCTAGGCGATGCGGTTGGAGATGTTGAAGGTGCTTGGGTGGAGTTGATGACTTCATTTGGACTGCTGCTAGGCGATGCGGTTGGAGATGTTAAAGGTGCTTGAGTGGAGTTGGAAACTTCATTTGGACTGCTGCTTGGAGATGACGATGGTGACTTTGAAGGTTCTAAGGTAGATGGACCAGTTGGTGTTGATGTAGTCGAGTTCGATGAAATCTAAGAGGTATGCATGAGGAGATAATCTGTTAGATTTTGATACATCCAAATCATCATATAACAAGCTCTAAAAATCAAAAGTGTGCCACTGCTCCTAGCCAACTTATGAATTCTCTTGACGCCAGGCAACAAGGAGCAACTTCTATTCACGAGACCCGATCAATGAGACTAATCTAAATAGATATGGGATATATACCAGTCTCTTTTGCAGAAACATAGGTACAGTTCATTCAAAACCAAGAGAGATCCTATTTGCTTGACATGCATGTATCTGCTTGAGATAAATTAGCTGACTTTTTGAAATTCTCTCTATACATTGAATCAACTCAGATTGTAGATATCAAGTCAAAGAGACATGACAATAACGTCAAACGTGAAAACAATTGAACACACACTCTCTATTCTCATCTCCCAAGATGAGTAATTCACATCAAACTGCGACTTCACAAAGTATACAGTTCATCCAAAAGATTCCATATCATCGGCCAAGGTGTAAATAATACGTGAAAAAGTTCAGTGTTCTCAATCTCAAAATGGACCTAAGGACGCAAATTGACGGACATTAAATTCATCTCTAGATTGACAACTCCATCAGAACGCATCACAGCCTAAAGACAAACGGCGGCATTCTCACCACCACCCGCACCATAATGTTGAGAACACAAATAATATAAAACTCACTTGAAGACTCCCTGTCGACACCATGCCTGCCGAAACATTAGAGACTACTGCCATACTGAATAGTGCCGCGATGGTGGCGGTCGTAAGGAGACAGTTCATGGCTAAATACTTTGGTTCCGAACCACTGCGGTCGTCGACCTGCGGTGATGGATGAGAGATGAAGGAGATCGATAGGCCTCCTCTCTTCAGCTTTAGCTTGGTGTAGAGAGCCGCCCGCCTGCCTCCGCCTCCTCCTCGCCCTTTTTCCAACAACTTGGCGGGATGAAAATTGGCCCAGGGGTTGGTGGAATTCAATTTTACTTATGATTGATGGCTTCTATCTACCTCACTACGACCTTGAATCGGGCAGCACAACACATTTTACTGCATGCCCCGCCCCCTTCGCTTTTCTGACGCGAGTCTGACTTACAAGGGGGACCCGGGTGTCCCAACAGATAAGGTCTTGTAATTTTAAGCGGCATTGCATTGTCAAAGTTCAGTACTATACTTTGTCTAAGCACCATTGACAATTTATGTGGAGTAGTTTCACAAACACAGCCAGCAAACAGTTATGCATAGCTTAAAGTTTTGGTATTTGAGATCAAGTTCAATCTCATTCACATATTGGTGACTGATACAAGTGGTATTATTGTTGCATTGGTTAGTACTTTGCACTACAATTCAACTGCAAATGATTGATTTCTGCTGATATCCCATTAATCCTTTGCTGCATTTAAAATGCTAGGACATTTACAACCAGGGGGTATAACAACAAAAAAGTACTCATGGGATCATTATCTCTAAAGTTGAAAAGAGTTGATACTCATTTTAGTCAGTACATATATTTCATTTCTGTCTAAAACCATTCAGTTTATTACTTTTTAATGCAACAACCTGTATTGA